>PDNA01000135.1:0-91472 GCA_002573605.1 Polytolypa hystricis UAMH7299 | reverse complement strand
TTTATCTTGTATTTCATACTATTAACAGTTATTTTTGCAGCTACAGATTCCTGCTTTGTAGTTATCTTTCCAGTTCTGGTGCTCCTGCTATAGCTGGTAGTGTGGGTTCTCCACATTGGTTCCTGCTGGTCTGTGCTCGAAATCCAGTTGTGTCTGTTTGTATATAAATGTGTTGACTAGTTCCACTGTTTCCTCAGTTTCATACCTTGTTGCAAGTCAGTGTTGTGCTTCATAGAATATTGCTAAATGCTTTGTACATATCTGATACTCAATACACCTGTCTGGTTCTTCTATTTCTCAGGTCATAACACAGTTTCATCCCATATCAAATATACATTCTGCTTGTCTCAGGTAGTTGGTTCAGTATATATAAGCTTCTGGACATGTACATTGATATTTCAGTCTATAATAGCATGGCCAATGTCTCTCATTGCTATGTTGTTTCTGCTTTCTATTGTAGTGACTACAAATCCAGTCTATGTTTCCTTTATAGTATTTTTCTTCATACATAGCTGGTATAGTGTCTCAATATTTCTGGGCATGGAGTGTACAGAAACAATTTACTTATTAAAGTTTATCACACTTCTACTATTTCCTTACTTAGCAGGTATTGTTCTTGACCTCTTCAATTCTTTGTAATTTCCTTAGTATTTTGTTTGCAATCAATATTTCTATTTTACTCTACAGTGTTATTTCTTAGACTTCTATTGCTTGTATCTTGGTATTGTATTCTTTGTAGTTTTTCTCTCAAGTTCTCTTTTCAGCTCAATATTCTTGTGTATAATGTCCTTCTTTATTACAGTTAAAGCATCTTCCTTTCTTCAAGCTCTTCTGCCTGGTTTGTTTGTCTTGTTTTCTCTGGATAGCATTGATTTCCATGAGTTGGTATCCATACAGGTCTTTCTGCTGGTTCCAGCCAATCTTCCTTGGTTAATTCCCGTACACACCCTTCTTCTCAAGCTTTCTTTCCTATAGTCAATTGTCAATCCTGATAGCTGTGTCTATTAGTTCAGATAGACCTTCATCTTTCTTCCCTAGTTGAGTGACTTCATCCTTAACTTTCTCTTTCAGTCCTTGGTAGTACTGGTTGGCTAGAGTATTGTCTCTCTATTCCAGAAATGTGCTCTTTCTCTGAAACTCTTGAATATATTTAGATGCTGATCCTTTCTGCTGCAAGTACTGTATCTTTTCAGCAGCTGTTATAGTTTTGTTGATCTTCTTAAAGCTTAACTGTAAAGCTCTCTTTATCTTGACTCAGTTTTGTACTTTGTTATATATCTTGACAACCTCTGGGTTTTCTGAGCTTTTTTTTTTAAACTATACTGATAGATAGTTTTAGGCCCACCTCCCTGTTGTTCTCTCTATATTTTCTAATATAATTAGATTCCAATCCATGTCTGTAGCTGGAGTGTTGTACTTAAAAAACACTTTATATTGTAGGAGAAATTGTTTCAACTGTCCTTGTTCTTCTGTAAATAGCTTGATTTTTATCAGTAGCTTTAGTATTGAAAGTCTAACTTCTTCCTGGGCTTGTTCAAGTTTTGCTATTTATATCAATAATATATTTATATTGTTATTAATACTAGTTGTAGATTCTGGTACTATCTTCTTCTGATTAATTCTTCCAATGTTTTTTTTATCAAGGGTATACTTCTCTGTAAGGTTCAAACTATTAACCTGTTAATCTGGACAAGAGGTTAGATATATATTTAACAATAGTATATTGTCTCTGTAAGATATATATCTTTTGTTGATTTCCTTCAACAACCAAGAGGAGCAATTATTGTTAGAGGGTTTGACCTATCCTGGTCAGAGTATTCTGTACTGGTAGAGCTGAGATAGAGAATAGTTTAACAATAATAAAGGGTTTAAGGGGCTTTTTGGGGATTGGCAAGTATTAGAGAGACTTGGTCAATTACTTCAAGGGCTTAAGGCAAGGAATACTGGAATATAAGAGACAGGTCTTGAGATAAGTCCTTATAGAAAGACACAAGCAAGTTCTGGTTATAGCAAAGTAATAGAGTTGTAGATATTCTTGTAGGTCCAAACTATAAAGCTCTGGATTGCTATAGTTAGTACTTTAACTAATAGTAAAAGTAAGATAATAAACTGAGATAATTGCAAGGAATTATAAAAACTTCTCTGGATAATAGATAAGAATCTATTTTTATATACAATACTAGAATTATAAAGTAGTCTCTAACAAGGTTTTCTGAAGTAATCTCTGACAGACTTTTTCCTGAATAGTTTTAAATAGACTCTTCCTTAAGTAGTTCTGAACAGACTACTATTGAAATAATTTCAAACAGACTACTCTGCCAAGGCTTGTTATAGACTTTTCTATTATATAACTTTTCTGGATTCAGGTTTATCCTTCCTGAGGATAACCCCTCCTGCTATTCAATTATCCTAGAGATATGCTGTAGGTCTGTAACAAGTTCTATAGAATAATTAAACTTTCTTTATATTTGTCAGTATTAGCTAGTTAAGTATTGCTTGAATTTTTTCAGAATTTATTTATACTTCTTCTTCTGAAAGCATGTATTTTAAAAACTTGATTTCTTTTTTAAAAAATTTATATTTTTTTAAATTTAATAAAATATTGTATTTCAAGAACCTCTGCAGTACTTACTGTATTTTTCTTATATAATCTTCTTTTATTTTCCTAGAATAGATTATAATATTATCTAGATAAACTGTAACAAAGTCTTCTAAGTACTTTTTCAATATATAGTTTACTCAAGCTTGTTATATTACTGATCTGTTAGTTACTTTAAAAAATATAACTAAATATTTATATATTCTCTATAGTATAATAAATACTATCTTCTATTTATTATTTTCTTGAATTTATATCTGATAAAATATTTTTTTTTAGTCTAATACAGTAAACTATATATATCTGAGCAATATATTCTGTATTTATTTAATCAGTAATAATAGATATTAATTTAGTATTATTATATTATTTACTGATTTATAGTTAATACAAAATTTCTCTAATTTTTTTTTTTTTATATAAAAAGTAGCAAATATTCTTCTGATATCTTTAATAGTCTGATATATTCTTTTACTCTTTCTTTATTTACAAACTGCTTGATCAATTTAAGTTTTTCTTATATATATTTTTTTATTTTAAAGTATTTGAGTATTTTGTCTTCTCTAAAGTTTATTTTATAATTCTATAGCTGGTATTTCAGTAGTATTATAAATAGTTCTTGTTTTTTAAATAAAACTTGAAATTTCTTGAATTCTTCTAGTAGCTTTAATAACAGTTTTTTGTTTATCTGTTATTACTTGTTAATATAGTTCTTGTTTTTACCAGTTTCAATTGATTGTTCAGGCTTATTTTAAAGTATTTTTTATATATCTAAAGTATTTTTCTTTCTGCTTTCTATTAAGTCTTAGACTTTTTTCAGTATTACAATTTCTACTGAGTTTCAGATCTTCTAGTTAAAGAAGTAATTGTATCTTTATTTTTTTATTTATTCTTTCTTCTAGCTAATATTTAGATTGTATTACTCTATCTAAAAGTATTTCAAAATTAAGTTCAATACTTTTAAATTTATTATATTAAAGCTTACTTCCTTCTTGTATCTTCTTATTTTTATTTATAATTTAGATATTTATTATTCTATCAATCTTCCTGCAATATTTAATATTAAGACTTATTACAGTATCTTCTTTTATTTTAATTGTATACAATATCTTTCAGTATATTATATATTTATAAAGTTATTTTAAGCTTCTGAATCTATTAATACAGCTGTACTTTCTCTATTAATAATTATTTAAATTACTAAATACTTTTTTTAAAGTATAATAATTGCTTCTAGCTACTTGAATTGCTACTCTATAGTCTGTATTTTTAAATAGCAGTTTTATTTTCTATTAGTTCAATTTCAGTTAGTACTGGTTTTTGAGTTTTCTGTCTTTTATTAACTTTGATATTCTTTAAAATTATATTCTTGTAGCTATTTATTGTATTTAATTATTTTATATATTTATTTATAAACTGTATAAACTTATCAAGCTGTTTCTCTGTTTATTTAAGAATTTTATTTGCTTTTTTTTATAATTGTTTAATCTTTTCTTCTTATTCAGTACTTTTTTAGATATACTTTTTCTACTTGTATTCTAATACCTGAATTTTAACTTATTTTCCTGATTAATCAAGTTCTTTTTTATCTTTTAACAGCTCTGTATATTTCAGTTTCTATTTATCTTGTATTTTATACTATTAATAATTACTTTTACAGCTGCAGATCTCTGTTTTATAATTATCTTTCTAACTTTAGTACTTCTACTATAGTTGGTAATATAAATTCTCTATATTGGTTTTTACCAGTCTGTACTTGAAATCCAGTTATATTTATTTATATATAAATATATTAATTAGTTCTACTGTTTTCTCAGTTTCATACCTTGTTACAAGTCAGTATTATATTTTATAGAATATTATTAGATACTTTATATATATTTAATATTTAATATACTTATCTGATTCTTCTATTTCTCAGATTATAATATAATTTTATTTTATATTAAAAATATATTCTGCTTGTTTCAAGTAGTTGGTTCAGTATATATAGACTTTTAAATATATACATTAATATCTTAATCTGTATTAGTATAGTCAATGTTTTTTATTACTATATTATTTCTATTTTTTATTGTAGTAGCTACAAATCTAATCTGTATTTTCTTTATAATATTTTTCTTTGTATATAGCTGGTATTGTATTTTAGTATTTCTAAATATAAAATATACAAAAGCAGTTTATTTATTAAAGTTTATTATACTTCTACTACTATTTAATTTAGTAAGTATTGTTTTTAACTTTCTTAATTCTTTATAGTTTTCTAAGTATCTTACTGATAATTAATATTTCTATTTTACTTTATAATACTATTTCTTGAATTTTTATTATTTATATTTCAGTATTATATTCTTTATAGTTTTTCTCTTAAATTCTTTTTTTAATTTAATATTTTTATATAAAATATTCTTTTTTATTACAGTTAAAGTATCTTTTCTTTTTCAAGCTTTTCTGCTCAGTTTATCTGTTTTATTTCTTCTGGATAGTATTAATTTCTATAGATTAATATCTATATAAATTCTTTTATTAGTTTTAGCTGATTTTCTTCAGCTAATTTCTGTATATACTTTTTCTTTTAAGTTTTTTTTTCTATAGTCAGTTGTCAATTCTGATAGCAGTATTTATCAGCTCAGATAAACTTTTATCTTTCTTTTCTAACTAAGTAACTTTATCTTTAACTTCTTCTTTTAGTTCTTGGTAGTACTGATTGGCTAAAGTATTGTCTTCTTATTCTAGAAATATACTCTTTCTCTGAAACTTCTGAGTATATTTGAATACTGATTCTTTCTATTATAAGTAATATATTTTCTCAGCAACTGTTATAGTTTTATTAATTTTTCTAAAACTTAGTTGCAAGGCTCTCTTTATTTTAACTTAATTTTATATTTTATTATATATCTTAATAACTTCTGAGTCTTCTAAGTTTTCTTTTTCAAACTATAACAATAGATAGTTCTGAGCCTATTGTTATAGATCTACAGTGTATTTCCAGAGTAATTGGATAGCAGGAGAAATTATCCCCAGAAAAATAAATCCAGGTCCAGGAAAGTTATATAACAGGAAAGTCTATAATAAGTCTTAGCAGAATAGTTTATTTGAAACTACTTAAGGAGGAGTCTGTTTAAAACTACTTAAAAAAAAGTCTGTTTAGAACTATTCAGGAAGAAGTCTGTCAAGGACTACTTTAGAAAATTTTATTAGAAACTACTCCAGAATTCTAGAGTTATATATAAGAATAGATTTTTATTTATTATTTAGAGAAGTTCTTATAATTTCTTGCAATTATTTCAGTTAATTATCTTATTTTTACTATTAGTTAAAGTTCTAACTATAGTAATCTAGAGCTCTATAGTTTGAATTTACAAGAATATTTATAACTTTATTACTTTACTATAACCAGAGCTTGCTTGTATTTTTCTATAAGAATTTATTTCAAGATTTAATCTATATTTCAGTATTTTACTGCTTTAAGCTCTTGGAGTAATTAACTAAGTTTTTCTAATACTTGCCACCTTTCAAAGCTCTTTAAAACTTTTATTATTATTAACTATTCTTTACTTCAGCTCTACTAGTACAGAATACTCTGATCCAGCTAGATCAAACTTTCTAATACCTATCTTTCTACTGTTTCTTTTATATTTCTTAATATAATTAGATTCTGATCCATGTCTGTAGTCAGGGTATTATACTTAAAAAATACTTTATATTGCAGGAGAAACTGCTTCAGCTGTTTTTATTCTTCTATAAACAGCTTAATTTTTATCAGTAATTTTAGTACTAGAAGTTTAACTTTTTCTTAAACTTTTTCAAGTTTTACAATCTGCACTAGCAATATATTTATATTGTTGTCAGTACTAATTATAGATTTTAGTACTATTTTAATTAATTATATTTCAGTTAAGGGTATACTTCTCTGTAAAGTTCAGACTATTAACCTGTTAATCTGGACAAGGAGTTAGATATATATTTGATAATAATATATTATCTTTGTAAAATATATATTTTTTGTTAATTTCTTTCAATAACTAAGAAAAGCAATTATTATTAGAGAGTTTGATCTAGTCTGATCAGAGTATTCTGTACCAGTAAAGCTGAGATAGAAAATAGTTAACAATAATAAAAGTTTAAAGAACTTTGGAGAGTAGCAAGTATTAAAGAGATTTAATTAATTATTTTAAAAGCTTAAAACAGTAGAATATAGAAATATAGATTAAGTTTTAAAATAAGTTCTTATAAAAAGATATAAATAAACTCTAGTTATAATAAAGTAATAAAGTTATAGATATTCTTGCAGATTTAAACTATAAAATTCTAGATTACTATAGTTAAGATTTCAACTGATAATAAAGATAAAGTAATAAACTGAAATAATTATAAGAAATTATAAGAACTTCTCTAGATAATAAATAAAAATCTATTTTTATATACAACTCTAGAATTCTAAAGTAGTCCTTAGCAAAATCTCTTTAAATAGTTTTAAATAGACTTTTTTTTAAGTAGTTTTAAACAGACTCTCTCTTGAGTAGTTCTAAATAAACTTCTTTTTAAATAGTTTTAAATAAACTATTCTGTCAAGACTTGTTATAAACTTCTCTGTTATATAATTCTTCTCAGATCTGAATTTATTCTTTTAGAGATAATCTCTTCTACTATTTAATTAATTCTAGAAATATACTGTAGATCTGTAACAAGTCTGGTACTGAAAAATATTTATATCTGTTTAACTTTATTATTTTCTTCTGCTAGTATATATTAAAGTTGTACAGCTTCAACTAGAGCAGTTTTAAGATAATATTATAACTTTCTAAATTAGTTATATCAAAGCTTACAAGCTCTTGATATTTCTGTATTATTAATAATTTTAAATATATTTTCTATAATACAAAGTCTAGCTGACTTCTGTTTAATCTATTTAGTTAATATAGTTATTTTTTTAATTCTGTTAATAGCTTAGCTCTTTTTATAAAACTTCTGTTTATAAAAATTTCAGTTGTTTTTGAATTGATTAAGATATATATATAGTATTTTCTTAAAATTACAGTGACTGCTAAATAGCTGTTTCAATTTATATTAGCTAATAACTGTTCTATTATATTGCTTACAGGTATTTATTTATAGTAATACTGTTATTTCTTATCTACAGTTATAAAATATCAGTTTCCTATCTTGATTTCTATAATAGGTTTTTTGAAATTTCTTTAAATACTGTTGTCTATTGCTTGACTAGTTCTTTTCAGGTTTTAAATACTCTAAGTTTGTTTCCTCCTAGTCAGTCTTGTAGTATCTTGGTGTTGAATTGAAAGTAGATTTTAAAATATACTAGAAAAGGTCTGAACCTGCTTCTAGTTCTATTAAAAAGTTAAATCTTTACTTTTTTTACAATATTTTCTTTCTCCTGACCTGTAGATTGTACTACAACTTGATTTTCAATATTAACTGTATATTTATATATCTAGTCAATTATTTCTTGCTGCTCTTTAACCTTAGTCTTAAATTTCTAAATCTAAATTAATAAGACTTGTACTGTAACTGCTGTAGACATGTCTTTCTATTAATTAATTCTTTCTAAGCTAGAGTAATATTTACCTGAATCAACAAAATATTCTTTATTTTATATAGTTAAAAAATAAAGAAAGTTATTATAATTTTATATAATTAAAAAATTCTGAAAGAGTTTATAGTTTTATATTCTTTAAACTAATACTTTAAAAAATAAATATTCAATATATTATAAAGTATCTTGTCTGATTAAATAGAGCAGAATTTCAACTAAATTTCAGAAATCTGTAATACTTTTAGAAAATACACTCTAGTATACATCAAGCTTGCTTATTATTCTAAGCTAGTATTGTAAACTTTAGTTTACTGTAATAATAGAGAATAATTTATTTCTTTAAAAAAATAAAATAATCTAGCTAGAGAACAGCTTTGTACTGTATATTAAAAAAAATCTAATAAAATACAAAGATAGAATATATATAATATTAAAATAAAATTGCAGTACTGTTATAGCTAGTAATTTAAAATTAAAAATAAATTTAAAATCAGTATTATTATTAAATATAAAGTAAAAAACTTTTATTTCTAAAAGTAAAAGAAATATATTTTTTATATATATAATAATTTCTTTAGTAAATCTAGTAGATTTAATAAATAAATTTATTAGTACTACTGAATCTACTATTTGTAGATTTAGTAGATTTAGTAAATAAACTTATCAGTACTATCAGTTTTACTACTTTAAATTATATAATTTTTTAATTATATAATTTCTAAGTTTTACTAGTTTTTCTGTTCTGCTGTATTTCTATCTTTCTGGGTTATTATCAATTAATAGTCTTTACTAGTTTATAACAATAATTAGAACTTGTTTGTATCTTTCTATAAAAACTTATTTCAAGATTTAATCTATATCTTGGTATTCTCTTATCTTAAGTTTTTAAAGTAATTGATTAAGTTTCTTTAATACTTGCTACTCTCTAAAGCTCTTTAAACTCTTTATTATTATTACCTATTCTTTATCTCAGCTCTACTAGTATAGAATACTCTGATCAGACTAGGTCAAACTCTCTAACAGTACAGGTCTTTATCTATTCCTAGAGTATTGCTAGCTATCAGGCTACTTTAGTAGAGTATATAGTAACTGTAAATAATGTAATTATACCAGCTACTGCTTTGTACAAGATAGTAAGAATACAGTAAAAGTAATTGAAATTATTGATTCAGATAATAAAAATAGCCTTTAATAGTCAGATAAATATTCTAGAGTATTAATTATAGATAGTTCAATACTATTTTTTATAATTATTATTGACTAGTTTCTAGTATATATAATTTCTTTTTCTCTTATCTTTTCTTCTTTTCTTTTCTTCTTTTTTTCTTCTTTTTTTCTTCTTTCCAGAGCAAGAAAGGCTAGGTAAATATAATTTTATTTACTTCAGTTATACAGAGCCTGTATATAATATCTAGATAAAACTTATATTTTTATATTGATATCTAGAATTAGTAGTTGTACAGTGAAGTTAAGCAAGTCAATTAATTCTCTAGAAATAACTAAATAGAGTTTTATATTATATAAGTAGGTATCTGAGAATATAATATATCTGAAAAAGTAATAAAATATATTAAAAGTTATATAATTTAACTAGAAAGATTATATAATTTTAAAGTAGTAAAACTAACTAGTAATACTAGTAAATTTATTTACTAAATTTATTAGATTTATAAATAATAAATTCAGTAGTACTAGTAGATTTATCTATCAGATCTATTAAATCTACTAAAGAAATTATTATATATATAAAAAATATATTTTCTTTATTCTTAGAAATAAAAGTCTTCTATTTTATATTCAATAATAATACTAATTTTAAATTTATTCTTAATTTTAAATTATTAGCTATAACAGTACTGTAATTCTATTTTAATATTATATAAACTTTATCTTTATATTTTATTAGGCCTTTTCTAATATACAGTACAAGACTGTCTTCTAACTGGATTACTTTGTTTCTTTAAAGAAGTAGATTATCTTCTATTACTACAGTGAGCCAAGGTCTACAACACTGGCTTAGAGTAATAAGCAAGCTTGGTGTATACTAGAGTGTATCCCCTAAGGGCATCACAGACCCCTGAGGTTTAGTTAGATTCTGCCCTGCTTAATCAGACAAGGTATTTTGTGACATATATAGAAGGCAGCTCCTGAATCCATGTTCTAGAGGACCTGAATATCTATGTTACAAAAACATGTTCATACAGGGGATCCAAATATCAGGTGGAGCTCACTAAAAATGCCTCATCCCATAGCTCTAACTATAAAGAGAAAGCGGCTACAGGAATTACATTACAGTAATGTGTGCTAAATCCCTCTAGTAGATCAGAACCACTAATTTTCCGCATTGTAGTCATGTGGTTCCCCCGTGCCTTACATAAGGTCCCGTGACAGTGTGGTTGACTTTACAGTGTGGCGCACCTACAGGGAACGCGTGTAGGTAAGCTTGGCACGTATGCCTGATTAGCTCACCCGTCTGGAATACATTTGTGGGCATTGTTGACTTGTGACCTGCTTCACTGATATCCCTCGCGTCTTCAAACATATTCCAGGAAAAACCTACGCAAATGAACAGTTCACTTGCCAAAAACCCTGCAGATGAGGTGAGCATTATATTCCGTATTATCCCTGAACGTTTTGCTTCCATGACGTTAATCCGTTTCTAATGGTTCAATCATCACCGCCTAGCTGTCTCACGCGAGTTCCGCCTGGGAGACCCAAAATCTCATTGCTAATGAGCAAATACGGGGTTTGCGCATCCGTATATTGCTCGCAGAGCATGACAACAGCACCTTGCGTTCTCACATAGAGGGCGCGAACGTTCACCTTGACCAACTGGAACGTTTAGTGCTCGCTACGGAGTCGCAGCTGTTGCAGTCACAAAATGACAGCTCAATAACGGGAATTGAACTCCGGTCTGCGACTCGAGAACTCCATGATTTACAGGTGGGTGCCTGATGATGACGTCGTATACGAGTCTGGCTGGGCTTATAAAAAACGACCTAGTCGCGAGTGACCTCGTTTCAACTCGCATCCGCGGACTCCAATAAACTACTAGCCGAGAAACTACAATTGACTCGAGAAATTTCGACTTTAAAGGCGGAAATGAAGCAACTGGCATCGCGCGAGCCGTCCTACCAGTCCATAATCTCAGAAAAACTTGGACTTGAACGCCAACTTAGTTCTCTGGAAGTCGAACTTCAATCGGAAAAGCGAGCCTCTGAAAGGGCTCGCCTGAAGAGCACACAGCAAAGCGAAGAGACCGCCACCTTTAGTGTTCAGCTGGATAAAATGAAGAAAGAATTGTCGAAAGAGCGCAAGGAGCGTGAGACGGCCGAGGAAAAAGCTAAAACTGAGGCGAAAGAATGGGAGCGGCTGCGAAACGATCTTGAGCAACAGCTGAGGACCATAGGAACCCATCCGCAAACTATGGTGTCGTCAGTTGAGAAACCAACAAGAAGATCTGACCGACAAGGAACCGGGCCACAAGGGCTAGCTCGAGGAGAAAAGGAACCGCATGAGTCGCGTAAGCGAGACATTTCAGCTTTCAAGTCCGATATGATCATTGCCACACCAGGGGCTATAAATCTAGCTAAGAGTAAGAAACTGTCAACTGTACCTGGGATAAAGTCAAATTTCTCTACCACCCCATTCTTGAACCGAAACAGCGCGGCCGCATTGACTTCCGACGACACGAGCAGTGCTGGAGAGGAGGAATGTCTCCCGCCAGCAAGGGGAAGGGTTAATCCGACTTTGTCAGGTGCAAGCCCGTACCATGATCGCAGAGCATTAACCCGCCGCAGTTATGATAATCCACCAGAGCCTGCCGACGTGTCACCGACATGGAAGCCTACACCACAGTTTGACAGCAGAGATGGAGATACCAGAAAAGATCAACCGACGATGCGTCCGAATCTAAACATCGAGCCTGAGCGGGGACCAACACAGAGACGTGCAAAAAGAAGACAAATACTTCTTGGCAGGCAACCTGAGAGGTCTCTCTTCAAAAACGGTTGACAAAAATTAGAGGGCTGCAAGAGTGACGGGGATAAGTGTGCCGTGATGCCGCCTGCTTGTAGCAGGTTTCAGACTTACTACTGAACGAATATATTCTTCATCTCTCTACTTGTTTGGTAGAGGATTATTCAAGAATCTGCCTATTCTTCCATGTGTATCTAATCATTGGTAGTTGTTTAAATTATGCTGGTTGTATGTCAAAGTCATTTGTAACATTGGTATGAGCAAAACTACAGACAGGCTTTCTGAAGTCGATGCTGGTTTTCATAATAAACTATCCTCAGGCTGGCGAATAAGCAAACCCGCAGTTTGGAGATAATCCTTCACCTCCGCGACCGTATATTCATTTCGATGGAACTACTCGACATTAGCAATAATCACGAAGAAGAAACTGAGCTATTACGTACTATGCCAGCTCCCAGAGCCGCATCGGTCTGAGTCTCCCTGAATACTTGCTCGAAATGTTCTGGGTTACCTGCGCCACTCGATGCGATAACTGGGATCGTTGTGAAGGACTTCACATCATTTATCAATTCCAGGTCAAAACCGCTGTTGCTACCATCCCTGTCGATAGAGTTGAGTAGGATCTCCCCAGCACCCATATCCTCAACAGCCAGAATAAGCTGGCGGACGTCAATGTCCCTTCCTTCCCTCCCTCCCTTTATCGTACACTGAAACCAGCAAAACTCTTGTCCGAGATGGTTTTTATTCATGGTCCTGATGGTATGATGGGTTGTTTCCTCTGGGCTGCTCACATATATGCGTTTCGGATCGATACTGACCACAACAGCTTGGTCACCGTAGGCCTTAGAAATAGTTTCAATCGCAGTAGCTCCACTAAGCTTTTTGCCTGCGCCGTAGTATTCCTCGGCTGCAAGAACAGCGTCGGAGCCGATGCTGACCTTATCTGCGCCAGACCTGAAGTACATAGTTGCAACGTCTAATGACGAGACATGGGTGCCATCTGTGTCCACCGTATCCCTTATACCGCCTCCGACGGTGAGAGGAACAAAAACAGTTTCAGACGTTTTCCTCAGAATCTCTAACATGGGAGCATCTGCCAAAGGGCAGTTCCGAAATGAGGTTATATTTAGGAAAGTGATCTCGTCCGCTCCTTGCTCATAGTAACGTTTCGCCATTTCAACTGGTTTTCCCAAGTTTCTGACTTTGCCACCAGCCTGCGCGCCATTCTTCTCCCGAACGTCATACTGGTCTCCTTTGGTAACAACTAAGTCACCCTCATCGTTAGTACGGACGTCTAGGCAGGCGATAATCCTCCTCGTTAGTCCCATGGACCCCACAGGCGGCGAGGGTTCTGAAAGTAGCCGTGTTGTATCGGTGGATAGGAATGCTTGCAGCGCGCGGAGACCAGCTGTCCCGCTTTTTTCCGGGTGAAACTGAGTTGCGAAAATATTCCCGCGGCCTATTGCACCGACAAACTCCTCGTTCCCGTATTTCGCGGTTGCCACAGTCCATCCCTTGCTCTCAAGAAGGCTTCTTTCGTAGGGTACGGCGTACGAATGAACATAGTAGTATTTGCTCTGTGAACGTAACCCATAGCGACTCGCAGACGGGCCATAATCCTTCCCAGCGATGTTTGCTGAGTTCCAACCTATGTGGGGAACGCTCTTACTGCTACAATCAAATCTGGTTAGCTTGCCAGGAATAAATCCAAGGCCAGGCACATCCGGGTCCTCTTCGGATCCGTCAAAGAGTGCCTGCATGCCCACACAAATGCCCATGAACGGCTTGCCAGAGAGGATATGCTGCTTCACAGGCCCCAGGAACCCTCCATCTGAAAGTTGGGTCAAGCAGTGGCCAAAATGCCCAACCCCAGGTAGGATCAGTTTCTGCGAGCAGGGTTAGAATAGCAGTTCACTCTGAATTCAACACAATCAATACTCACTTCAGCATTAGACACATCACCCGGCGATCTAACCCACTCAACTTGGTAACCAAGCTTTTCGAGGGCATTAACAAGTGATCGAATGTTGCCAGCAACATAATCCAGAAGGTGAACGACAGGCATTTTAACTGGGTTGATGTCGGCTGTGCGCAATAATTCCTGTGTCGTGCGAACAAATCTTACTTGGATCTTTTGACCATGAACCGTCAGCAAGGGGGTGATGACATATTATCGACGCATTATTTGTCTTCTTTGCGGTCAGAGTCAGAAATTTATTTCCCGTCCCAAATGACTCCGCTGTAGAATCTCGTGTCCCGCGGTGGACCCTGTTCACGTGATGCAATACCTTCACCGAGCCAGAGAGGAAGTAAAGGTGGGGTTCTGTCTCCTCATAATGTGCTGGACTCCGTACTTTGTGTGAAATTTACATTTGTTCCACGACGTAGCATGGGGTGGCATGCGGCTACCGGTAGAGCTCCGCGCGGTTCTCATAATGAACAAGACACAGAAAATATTTTACATATGGCAATATTTGCCGTGGTGCTATCGTCATAATAATTTGCGACAGACACCTGGACGGCGCATGATTGTACTGTACATTTGACCACAGTAATGGGAACAGCACGATTTTCATGAATGTTCTGATTCACCCATATTATCATGATCAATCCCGCTGAGTTCCTCAGCCAGCCGCCTCGCATCACGTCTGCCTCGATCGACATCAACAAACATCATAAGAGGGAGAGGAGATAGTATAAGACAGGCCAAGAATACAAAGGCTGGCCGGATCTCCCCGTATCGGTCAGTAATCATACCTACAATTGCCGGTCCAAAAACACTTGATCCCTTATCAGTGATGGCGTAGAGTGCATAGAAAGAGGTCTCAAATCCGGGAGGTATTAGTTCCCCAAACAGGCTCCGGCAATATGACGACAGCCCACCCATGACAAGGCCGAAGACTGCCCCAAGGGGGTACATCTCCCAAGGTTGTTGAAGGCCGAAGACACCGAGTCTCTTGATTGGCGGGAAATACCCCAGAAGACCATAGAGGGGAATGAGTTCGAACAAACATATGCATGCGAGAAGAGTTTGATGTACGCGCCAATTCAAAATGCGTGATAGGTAGCTCCAGAGAAAAGCACCGCAAACCCCGGCAAGCATAACCACTACGTTGATCAGACCGAGGGCACCTAGGTTCATATTCAATTGCGTTTTGGCAAATAGCACGGCGGTCCCCGAGACCGTAGCGATAGCATCGGAAAGCAGAAACCAGGCAGATAGGAATATGACGACGTCCTTGAGTTGGCGAGCTCGAAGTGCGGTGCGGCCAAGAGAGCTCCAAGCATAAGCGACATATTGGAACCAGGTTACCCACCATCTAGAACTAGATGTGTCGGGAAGCGGCGGCCCTGGGCGAGGACGAAGCCACAGAGCTGTTGGAATTGTGAAGACTAGCCACCACAAGCCGATTATAAAGAGTACTAGGCGAAGCGAAAATGTGGTTGAACCTGTCGCCAATACAAGAAGCGTGGCTGTAACCTGTAAAATGACGGATGCGACGTAGCCAATGCCAATCCCATTTGAGGAAATCGTGGTGGATAATTTAAGTTCAGGAGACATGCCCGATTGGCCTATCTTATGAGAGACGCTCTCGCCGTCTGACGGCGTGTAATTGGCTGTCTGGGAAAGGAGGGGTGTGGCCATTGAGTCCATGTCACCGCCATACTCGTGGCCTCCCTCGTCACCTTGTAGTATAGGAGGCGCCGTCAAAGATTCTTCATGATTTCCGAGTTCAGCCTCGTCGGCAGTTTGGATCGTCGGGTGATGGCGAACAAGCAACGGCAAAAAGGAATTGAGCAACACGAATGAAGCCCCAAAGCACGTGTTTGCAACAATAGCCAGCAAGGAGGCAAGCAAATAAAGCCGGGAGCCAACAACCAGGAAAAACATGGTTGTTATGGAACCAATGAAAGCGAAAGTCAAGAGAAATGATTTTCGGTATACTCCATGGTCTGCTGCGCCAGACATGGAAACGATCAACAGCGATTGGATCAAGACACTTATGGAGAAAGTGTACATGGCGAAGCTGGCGGTATTTATTTCGACGCCAAGGAAATATATAACGCATTGATTCGCCCCGTCGGAGTCAGACCGTGCGCGTGTTGAATCACTGGTGCTTTGCCAACTCGAACTACACGGCGTTGCTCTGTCAGAGAGAAGGACGCCTTGATCTCTGGCCATTTGTTCAAGCGTCATGGGAAGAAAGGAGCCTATATTCCGTTAGAACCAACGCAACACGCCGCCCCTTTTTGCGATACGGATAAGCCCGTTGCCGTGGTTGACGAAATAAGCGAACATACCCATGGCGCAGACTGCAAATACCTCCGCTGCCCAGCCATAACTATACCAGCCGGCCAATTCCTTTTTGCTGGTTGGTCGCGTATCGTCGCTAGGATACATCGGGGGGGTTTGGTCAGCCATAGTAGAATCTGTTGCTCCAATCTCCTGCACAACCGAAGACGAAGGTGAACTGATGACAGCGGTCACCAGATGTGAAGCCGGATATTTGGCAATAGCAAATGCCTCAGTCATTAGTCGGAGGAGGCATGGGTCCTATTCAGATCAAGGCAGAGCTCGTCGGCAGAGGAGGAGGTTCCTTTGAAGGGACGTGCTGAAGTCGAGGCGTGGGAATTACGTCAGGCCTGACATAAGCACGCTTTAAACTTAAACCGGGTGGGTCTTCTGCTGCCGCCTGCCGCCTGCCGCGCTGACTAGTCTGGTCAAACCCCCAAGTCTCAGTCTCCAGACGCAGACTTGCTTGCTTTATTTCCACCATCAGCTTCATTTTGCATGCCTTCATCTACGTGCTCATAGCGCACCCCGTGGCCTAAGTCACCTGCATTCCGTCGTTAGAACCTGCTCCCAAATCGTCGTCGAACCATCCGCACAGCCGTTGAGCGGCACATTCCCAACCTTGCGATGTCTGCCATCACCGCCTCACTTTAAAGTATCGCCGGGCTTGACCACGTCCCCTGCGTGGAGTCGCGGGCTAGCAGAGCAGGCGGCAAGGCCGGCGTGCTGATTCATTTAGCTATGCCGGGAATCATCATGGATGATGTCCGCTCCGGTATTGGTAGAGCGCCACTGGAAAACGGCACCCAGACTTACCACGACCGCATGCTCGATGCCTCCTTACCGGAAAACGCTGAGACTAACTCCCACCTTCGCAAGAACGGAGTAAACGAAACCGCCTTTTCCGATTATGGAAACCCTTCCACAGCCATGCCCTCGACTTTAGCTCCCTTACCTCCAGAATTGGTGCACATTTCAGAAGGCTTCTTCCCGTTTGCCCAACTTATCAACCGAGCTGTGCAACAATGTTGGAACGACCTGACCGAACTCATCACCGAATTGGCCGATGTCAAACTCGCATCCGTAAATGGAACTTCGCCTTCAGCGCAACTGAACACCGCCATGAACGGCAAAGCACGCTCCGAGAACGCCCAAAAAAGGTTGCGGCTACTCGAGATGTTGCAAATGAGAAGGGCTGAATTCATCAAACTTCTTGTGCTTTCTCAATGGGGTCGACGAGCTACCGATGTGAGTAAGCTTATCGATCTCCAGGCGTTCATCCGGATGCGCTACGATATGTACAATGGTGCTACACTCTATGTTGGGGAAATGAAGCGCGACTTGATTAGAGCCCAGATGGGCAACCCTGATCTAAGAACGGCTTTTGAGGTCATAACTACGGGAAGACTGGGTTCGATGCAGCATGTAAGGTTTCTGTCGTGCTGTCAATGATGTTACGTGATGCTGACATCTGAATAGCTTGGATTCATTTCTCCCGGAAAATTAACTTCTCAGAAGATGCTAAAGACGATCCGAAGCATTGACAAACTTATAAAATCCCGACTCATCCTACACGACTCGGTGCCTCTTGCATTTGCCAACTATACAGTGCGCAATGGCAGGGTTACATTCGTTGTTCAGGCCGAGTTCGAAATTGACCTGTCAATTGCGCACGAAGATCCCCGTTCCCAGTTTTTCTTTGTTGACCTTCGCTTTTTGTTTCAGCCTGCGCCATCTGTCACTGATGGACGGCTATTTGACGAGCTCGACCACCGAGTGAACACTGCACTCATGGACCGGGGCCTCCCAGGGTGCTTCGTTCTTTTGCATAACCTGGCTCTGACCAATAAGATCACAATACTATTTAAACAGGCTATCCAGCTTGCCCGTGGACAGTGGATAAACAGTTTACGAGTGGAATTGCTTCGTCGCACCTTGGTGGTGCAATATTGGGCCAACAAACCTGGGCCCAAAAGCTGGGTTGAGATTGGCATAAACAGTGGTTTCCGAGTACAAGATTCTATGATTCCGAACACTTCATTTCTCAGCCTACGATGGGTGCGAGATAACAAGGAAGTGGACGCGCAAGGTATCAATTTCGACTTACAGAATCTCTCAATGGAATCGCTCCTTCGTAGCGTCATCTCTCTCCATATTTCACACACGCTTCGTTCGGCATATGCTAAGCTATGCGAAACACGTTTGTATGGGGATGGTACTCTCCATATTGGCCTGCAGATGTCGTCTATAGAGCCTGCGGACTGTTGCCTTGAAATGCAGCTCACGATGGGCCGGCGATTAAAAATGACACTTGAATCCTTCACTGGAGCTGCCGTTTATCAAACTGTTCCGTTACTTCTAAATCGGCAGGACACCGAGTACAATATGGATCGATCGCCACTTGAAGAAGTAACCTCGCGCATTTATCGCCTTCGGTCTGCCGCTGTAATGGAAGAGTTCGATGCTCACATTAAATGTTTAGGTTGGAAGACTGTAAACCCTCGAGGAGTTCGGACGGAGGATTTGCGGCGGGCTTTCCCGCCTCGCGTCATTCGTTTTATGGTTGTTCGCTGTGTTGATTGGAGAAGGGATTGGGTGGCCGCTCAGACTAGTGGACCGGACGGTGATAATCTGTGGGCTATTCACCTACGAGAAATAGGGGACGTTGCAAAGCACGATGGTCAACCACGTTATACCGGTCACTTCGCCCTGCAGAGTGTTTACATGTTGACGGATCGATTTCCTGCCGCAATACAGGGTTCGATACGCTCCTCTACCGCCCGATTAGAGTATAGTCTCTCGGGCATGATCTGCATTTTAGCCAATGCTCGCTATCTTTCTGCACTTGGCCTTCTACAACAGGTTTCAGGCTCAGGGAAACTGGTTTTGGACGACCTGCTTGGAGTACCGAGCCTCTCGTTTCGTTTCAGAAGCAGGAGTCTGCCAGTTGGCCTCCAAATTGCTCCTTTACCCGCTGATGGCAAAGCCCCCTGTATCAAGGAAACTATACTCCTTTCTTTCAAAGGAATTGACCCTCGTTCCCGCTATGTGACAGTGATAGCACGTGGCCAGCTTGCCTCACCAATCAAAAATATCTCCCATTTGGCTGCCAAAATGGAACCATTGGTTGCCTTTCCACCGAAGAGTCGAGAATTTGTGATGCTCTTTTCAGCGCCGGCCGGCGAACCCATCATACTCCCACTTCTATATCGCTTGCAAAAACTGGAGCATGTTCTTTTCATGGCCCAATTGTTAGATCCTAAAGATTTCAGGCTGCAATCAATTTCACTCTCGCGGCTACGATTTATCTACTCGACAGAGGAATATTCCCGTGGTGATATAAAGTTCAATTACCGAAAGCGAACATTGAAGTCCGATATTGAGTGTTCTGAATTACTCTCCACAACGACACCCCTTTCGTCGTTGCGTATGAGTATAGATTTTCATCCCCGAAACCCCCAGCGTCTAATAAAGGACTCACTGACTGCGGCTCTTAATGGTCCCACCCTTGGAACGAGTTTCTCTAATGTTATGGCGCTACTTACCGCAACACTTCCACTTCTACGCTCTTTGAAAGACATCTCTACTGGTGAGCTGTTCAAAAGCAGAGTTTTGGTTACGCCGCGTAGTGCAAAGGTTTACTACCTTCGATATCCGCCTTATCGAAACCGATTTCAAATTGGACTTAGCCATCGACGCGGACGGATGGTGTGGATTCTCAGAGATGTTCCCGCCGCCTCGGCGAGAGTTAGTCAGGCTAGGGAGACTCTCGGCAGCGATTTAAGACAAAATATATATTCGTCTAAAGGAGACGGTTGGGTAGGGCTTGAAACGGGGGCAATAGCTGATGCAGAAAAAGTTGGGAATCTTCTATTGGCTCTGGATGGAATTATGAAGAGGCACCTTGTCACGCTACCCTCATCTGGAAGCGCGGGTCATAGGATGAGACCTGCTGGTGGTACTGAAATCCGTCCACCACGAACTACTACCAACGAAAGCCAGAAAGACCATTTCGATCCAAAGGCTGCACGTGTGAACTCCCCGGGTCAGGAACGCTCAACAGAAAAACCTAGTATGGGCCTCAGAACTACTGATATACATCGAAGTAACATTCCTCCCAAGAGCCCTGCAACTAATAAGAAGCCCGAGGTTATAATGATTGACTAGCGCCTTTGGTGGCTGCAGTGGGCTTGACCTGTGACCGCGACGTTGCTCTGGGGGTATGGGTCGGAGTGTCGCGTTTCATTGCAATGTAATTATCAGACTGGTGCTTCGTTAATTGATTGATCTCTTCGTGTAGAATCAAGTTATGGGCGAGGGTTTCATATGATATTTGTTTAGACCCCCCTTATATCACATTATTAATCACACCATCTAGTATTTGGTAAATAATGATATTTGCGTGTTCAACCTGACGCAGGAAGAAGAGTCTCAAGGGCGAGAAATAACCACATCGAGGGAAAGAGTGCAAGCGGTATACTGCCCAAACATCCGAAGTTGAATTATTTTAAACCGTATTTGTAGATGACAGCCAGCGGCCCCAGCGGTACATGCTGACTTTCAACATAGCAGCTCTCATCAGTAAGGTTGTCTGCGGCTTCAAAAGCGCCTTTCCCGCACAGTACCCTGCCTTTTGGATATGTCATATTCCATCCATCTTGCCAATCCTTTGCTTCCTTGTGGGACAAGTTTGCCTGGATTCATTACATGGCAGCCTTCATAAGTAACCACGAAGGGATCCGCCTCAGAATCCGCCAATATCATTGCGGTAGGCAAAGGATACAGATCCAGTGAGGCTGCATAGTCCCACAGAACAGGGCGAGCATTCAGTGGGAAGGGCGAGAGGTTGCCCTGATCAAGTATGGTTTTCACCAACTTCCTGGATGCGCGAATGCCTGCCTCAAGGGCGTTTCTTGGTTGTGGTCGTCGTATGCTTGAGTCTTGCACGTTCTCCGGATCGACATCGTGCTCTAGCACATTATCGTCTCCCGGCTGCGATGGCTGGGGTTCGATTTCATCACTCAGGACAAGCGACGTGCGCCTTAATCGTCCCGAAATATCATCTCTGAATACCACCAGCTCCTGCACAGGGCCAAAGATACTAATTCGAGCAGGGTTAGAGACCCAGATTGCCGTATTTGTTGGCTCACGAACGTCCGACACTTTGGAGTTGTGTGCGTTTTTGAAAGTCCGTTTCACTCGCGAAGTAAATAAATCTGGAATAGGCTCCCTAGGCACAGCAGTGACAGACCCCGCCGAATAAGAAGATGGCCATGGGTCATTATCTCCTGGAACAAATACAAAGGAAGATTCTACCAAGAGACGTGGATACTCGGACAGTACAGAAGCCAGGAGATCAAAACATTCCTTGTATTCAATGCTCCCGCCGCCTCCACCTCCAGCCACTGCTGCATGCTCCACAAAGTTCCCAATCAAGATAAAAAGGGTAGGAAGTTTTGTATCCGAGTTTGATGAATAGTGTCCAAACACATTTCTGAGAGCGGTCGTTGTCTGCGGCATGTCTAGAAAAATGTCGCTCATGATTACCACACTATTTTGAACCGTTCCTTTGTCTTCTCCGTGGTTAATGCGGAGGCATTCGGTTTCGATTTGCCTCATACGCGCTCCTTGTGCACGTTCACTGCCGACACCAAGAAAGTCAACTAACCCAAATCCGCCTTCCAGGTCCAGACTTCGATCGTCCTTTTGACCACCTATCCCTAATGTAGCATCCCTGCGTTCACAAGGAGGTCCAGCAATAGACAACCCAATGAATTTCCCACCAATGATGCCACCTACTCCATCGTTTCCACCAAGGGCAGATCCCCTAAGCTCATTCTCTTCTTCATAGACCCCATCAATAAGTATTATCATACCAGGGGCAAACCAAGCACCATCTTTAGGCACAGCTTTGGCACGACTGAGGTCAACACGGACAGTCCCTGAGGGATCTGTCAAGGATAGTTCGCCAGTTGGGGATAGTGATAGTAGCCCAAGTAGTAGGTGTGACGTACCCCCTCTACCGAGAAGGTTGGCAATTGAACTCAGTTTGTAGAAGCCCTTCGTATTGACAGATGTTGACGAAAGACCGGGCAGTTGTGTAGGATACGCCTTGCTCTGGAACGATTCATTCCGTAGAAGTCGCTGATGAATGAGATGATATCTTTGCCTGAAAACACTGACTCGTTGAGATGCAGCGGGAAATAGGGAGGGTGAATTCAAACACAGTTCAAACCGTTTTTTAGTGAAGTTGTATGATAGGCGCGGTTGATCAAAGGCGTCGATGACTTTAATAAAGCGTCTTATAGCAATTCGCGACGAGACCTCCTCCGGCTCATAGCCCTCAGAGCCTAGTAATTCGCGGTCAGCAATGGCCACGCGAGAACCATCGTCGTCGTCGTCGTCGTTGGAGAAGCGGATACTGTCCGGCACACCAGCATCGATGGCCGTAGAGAACTGTGGGGTTCTCTCTTGGGACAGCTTGGAATCTGTGTTCCAAAAAATCCGACCCCCGCTCATATTACTTTCTAGGCTTTGCAATATCTGCTTCAACGAAGTGCCTTGGCCATCATCGACAAGAATACCACCGCCAGCTTTTTTCCATGCCTTGGCTACTTCATCAAGGACAAGGTCTGCAAGCCCAGCTTCACGCCATGACGAACCGCAATTTTTCCCAACAAAGCTTGCAAGCAACTGTAACGTTGAAGAGGTTATTGTTAGATTGTGCTTTTTGGTGAACGTTCGAAAGGCAACAGGTCTTAAAGTAGCTGGTGAGAGCAAGATTGGGAGAACTGAGGCCTTAGCGGGCCGGTTCACAAGCGGGTCAGAGCCCGATTTGGGTAGATTGTCCATGTGGAACTTTCCTGGCTCTTTAAGAAGGAAGTGAGAGCAGTGAACTTGCAATCCAAATGCGAAGTGAGGTTTACCCTTCTCAGTGCCGGGGGGGGAACACGTCCTTTGCTTCTCGTATACGCGACGCGTGATCACGTGCAATTTACTTAAAAGGGCAATATACGGAGTAACTCAACACGGGTCGCCACAACGCGATTCTCACCACATCGACAGCAGGGTTCGCAGCCCCGAAATACAACAATCTTCAGTTCGTCATCATTTATCTGATATTTTATTTATTGGGAACCTTAAGGCTTATCGCGAGCGATTGCCACAGTGCGCAATTTCTTCAACATTTTATCGGAATGTCTAACAGCAATCATTCCGGCGTTACGCCTGTCATTCAAGGACAAAGCGATGACTTCCTACGACTCTCAATGCAGGATAAGCTGGACAGACTTGTTTCTAGAGCTACTGCAAAGGATGCGGTGAAGGATTATGAAGCAGCCGCAGAGCTCTATTCTCAAGCGACAGAATTACAAGCAGAGTTAAATGGAGAGATGTCCGTCGAGAATGCTAATCTTCTGTATGCATACGGAAGGTCATTATATAACGTCGCTGTAAGGAACAGCGACGTTCTCGGCTCCAAAGTCCCGGGTGAAGGCCCCGCAGAAGCGACAAAGGCCACTAACCGAGAGGAGTCGGCTGAACCTTTAAGCACAGTCCCTACCAAGCTGGTCGGTGATGCGGTCAAGGATGGTGAACAGGGCCATGAAGGGGAAGGCCCTGGCCTGTCAGGAAATAAATTTGAAAACGAGTCGACATACTTTCAATTTACTGGGGATGAAAACTTCCTCGACTCCGACGACGAGCTTGACGAACAGGGGGACGAAAATGAGGAAGCTGGTGAGGAAGCTGAGCAGGATGACTTTGCGGATGCGTTTGAGGTGCTTGACTTGGCTCGCGTGCTCTTACTTCGGAAGTTAGAAAGGTTGCAGACTGAAAACCCGACAGACGGCAATGAGCCTGTTTCGCCATCTCCGATCCACGATGCGAAAGAACGGCTCGCGGATATTTATGATCTACAAGCGGAAATATCTTTAGAGGGGGAGAGGTTTGCAGATGCTGTTACAGATCTACGAGCGTCCCTGAACCTCAAACAAGAGCTATTTCCATTAGCCGATCCCACTGTCGCCGAATGCCACTATAAACTTTCGTTGGCGCTGGAATTTTCATCAGTTGGAGATAAACAAGATTCAGAACCCGAAGGTGCTAGTCATGATACGGCAAGGGTCAACAAGGAAATGAGACAGGAAGCAGCAAAACACATGGAAGAAGCTATCGACAGTTGCAGATTAAGAATATCCCAAGAAGAGGGGAAACTGTCGAACACAGTCGGTGACGAAGAAAATGCCAAGATTACGCGTAGCATAGCGGATGTGAAGGAAATAGTTTCTGACATGGAACAGCGGGTGAGTAATATCAATTATGGCCCTCATACTTGTTTTCAAACTATTTTATGATCTGATTTGCTGACTGCGCGATTGACTGATCGTCTGGCAGCTTATTGAACTTCGCAAGCCTCCTGTTTCTATTAATAAAACTGGTCTGGCCATGGATGGTTCTTCTGCTATGAGCGGACCCCTTGCCCAACTTTTGAACCAGTCCAGTGACCGTCGAGAAACCCTCCTGGAAGAGGTTACCAAAAATGCAACAGACTTATCTGGACTAGTAAAGAAGAAGAAAAATACACCAACTGAAGGGAACGAACAAGAACCACCTCCTACCAAAGCCAGCGAGAAGCGGCAGTTCGGACAAGCTTTGGAGGATGACGGGGAATCGGATACCCATAAAAAATCCAAATTAGGTGATACGGACTCTTGCAAGTGAATCGTCGGAACTTGTTTGGTTGGATCTCGAGTCATGGGTGAATTGACGGTTGTTTATAGCGTTTCGATGGTGTACTGGGTTTGACGCTTCACAAGGATCATTGATACCCTAATATAAACTTGATTAAGGCTGGGTATTCCCTTTATGCGGATGTCCTTGTGCGTGTGCGTAGGATATGACGATTTTGCAACAGAGTTCAAGGCAGCGTCTTTTGTTGCGAAACAGATAGCCGTTTAAACTAAAGACAGAGCAAATAACATGGCTACTAATAACGGTGAAGAAGGACGTCGTAAGAATCGCTGATGTGGGAATTATCCGCCTTCATCCCCATATCTAGTGTAACGGCCGAAATATCAATTGCTGGGAACATTGCGATTCCGTCTTCGACGTGCTGCTAAAGCAGGACTCCAGATTCCGGAAAAGAGGTCTTCACATTCATCCTCATCTTGGCTATCGAATTCTAGCTCGCGAGGAAAGCTGGTTTCATCCTCAGATTTTAGCGCGTCGGATGTCCTTGATCGCTCCTCCCATGATGGCGACGTACTAATCCTTTTCGTTTCAAGGATAAACTTCCCGACCTTGTATTTCTGCGATTCCTCGTCGGCAGAGACATACTTCCAGCCTAGAACAGACCCACAAAAGATACAGCTGATATCGCTGACGGTATGAGCCCCTGTGACTAGTTGCCGAGGCACAGAATTGTGTGTTCTTGTATTAGGAAGGGAGGTATCAGCAGGCGAGGAACGTGATATTCCATTTGTAGCAGACTCAGAAGCAGATACTAAGTACGCGCGGCCGTGACGCCCCGTAAACCCCTTACTAATGATTTGGGAAGCAAGGCAAAGGTCAGCGGCGCATTTTCCACATTTAAGGGAATTTTTATCGCCAACCAGGACTTTGCGTCTCTCATTCGAGCATGGTGGAGCAGGCGTTCTTGAATGAGCAAAGTGACGGTTTCTAAACGGGATCGAGGAGAGCAGATAGCTGGGAAATAGAGTTGGGTGTCCTTCTGCGGCTGGCATTGTCTGTCATGTTTAGCAAAGTCGGCCTAAGCTACTAAACTCATTAACAGAGAGGGCCAGACAGTTATCTTCTCTGTGTTGTGGCACGAAGAATCATGAGGAAGTGTCTGCATTTCAAAGTTATCTGGTGACGTGAGGGAGGAGGGGGGATGCCATCTGGCCTTGGCATGTGACATCAGTGCATCCAGCTGCCATTGGTGATTGGTCTGATGTCTGTGCCACTAATCCCAGACTGGCATGGATCCGATCTAGGGATCCCCGTGATCTTATCACCATGTGACTGTTACCAAGTATTCCAATTACAGCAACAACGCGGAGAAAGCCTTGCCTGGAGTCATCTTCAGCACAGTACTTTCCCCAGCCTCCATCGCTTTGCGCGGATTCTGAACAACCTTCCATCCATCTGATCTTAAAACAAGACATATGGGCCATGTGCTAAGTAACAAGCAGATCCAACTACCAGCTGGTTGCAATAAATAGTCTAGAGCAGGTGGCTTGTGAGGCTCCATTCACAGGTATATACCTGGAAACCGCGCTCAAATTTAACGATATTGAAACGATCTCAACAGCTATTGAAAATGCAATTCGCACCCTTTGCCTCTGATATAGAGCTTCCTTTCTATACGTCTCTGGCATCCTTAAAAATAAACCACGACAAACTTGATGACTCCGCTCGCAAGATTCTTGGGCTTTACGAAATCCGGTCTTCTGATCCAGCGGATGCCTCCTGTCGCATGCAGATCCATGGGCATGCATTAACGAAAGATGAGTAAGTTTACCAAGTTTATAGGAGGGAACTGCACAACTAGCTGACGCCTGTTCCGCTAGGGTACCGGCAGGCTTCTACCGAGCGGAGGGTATTATCAAGAATTTCAACACTATCGAGGAGTATCGAAATGTTGAAAAGGCAGCCGTGCTGCAGCAAGCTGCAAAAACGGTAACCTTTCCTCAGACTTCCTCAAGTTTCTCTAACCAAGCTGACTATTTATATGAGATGAATAAAGATCTGGGACGCCATCAATGACGGAAGTATCTATTCATGCCCTTCCCTACTTGCATCGTTCACAGTACTCTCATTTGCGGATTTGAAGAAGTATAAATTCTCTTATTGGTTTGGTTTTCCTGCTATCCACTCGGTCCCATCCTGGACACCAGTCTCATTCAATCCCGATGCGCAAGGCGTAGTTGGCAAGACAGACCAGACCGGACCAACTTCCAAAAAGTTGACAGGTGTTGAAAGTTCGACACTGGTTGAAGCAGTTCAGACCTGGCGATATGCAGTTGATGCAAGGCAGCATGGTTTTTTCCTCGCAAGAAAAGACTGGCATTCGGGAGGCGATACGGGGATTGCCCCTGGGATTGAGCGAAACCTCCAGAGTTCGACAACGCGAGCCTCCGATGAGATTAGCTTTTCATGGAAAATTTCATCTTTGGCCGATTTTGAGTCCGGTTTTTTTCAGAATGCTAGGGCTCAGGACTGTTATATATGCTTTGCTGACCCGTCGAATTACGACGAGGCCCCCGGGTGGATGCTGAGAAATCTGCTGGTCCTGGTACGTCGACGGTGGAAACTTCCCGAGGCTCAAATCCTGAGATATCGGGACATCCAGTCAACAAGGGATCAGGGGCGAAGCGTCGTAATAAAGCTACGTTCGGAACCTATTGCGTCAGAAGAGAATGGCCGTGCTCAAGTTCCTAATGAAGCGATGCCTAAAGTAACGGGATGGGAACGAAATACATCCGGCAAACTTACCGGAAGGGTCGCGGACCTTACGGAATACATGGACCCAATGAGGTAAGGCAGGGTTCGCCTTAGATATTAAGAATATGCCTCCTGACAGCAGACAAACAGACTAGCAGACCAATCTGTCGACCTCAATTTGAAGCTGATGAAGTGGAGACTGAGCACAAACCTCAGTCTTGAGAAGATTAAAAGTGCAAAATGTCTCCTGCTTGGAGCCGGTACGCTAGGTAGCTATGTCGCCAGGAATTTGCTAGTGAGTCTGCAATACTTTCCCTTGCCCCAATTAAGAAGATGCTGAACCCAGAGTTAGGCATGGGGCGTCCGGCATATAACATTTGTCGACAATGGAACCGTTTCGTTTTCAAACCCTGTTAGGCAACCTCTCTTCACCTTTGCGGATTGCTTAAATGGGGGGGCTCAAAAAGCGCTGCGCGCGGCAGAAGCACTTCGAGATATCTACCCGGGAGTCAATGCTACCGGTCACGTACTATCGGTCCCAATGGTAGGACATCCAATAACAGACAAGGTAACAATTAAAGGAGAGTTTGAAAAACTGCGGGACTTGATTGATGAACATGACGCAATATTTCTGTTAATGGATACCAGGGAATCCCGCTGGCTACCGACAGTTATGGGGAAAGCATCAGGCAAGATAGTGATGAATGCAGCACTGGGGTTTGACACCTTTGTGGTTATGCGTCATGGCCTCAGCAGTAGCTCAGGCGAGGAAAGTCTGGGATGTTATTTTTGTAATGATGTTGTTGCGCCAATGGATGTAAGTGTACAGATTCCCTCTGTATTTTTGCAACGCTGCTAATGGAAAGCTAGTCCGTGAGAGACCAAACTTTGGATCAGCAGTGCACAGTAACACGACCTGGGGTGTCGGCGATAGCATCTTCACTGCTGGTGGAATTATTCGTTTCGGTCCTTCAGCATCCAGACGGTCCAATGGCCCCCGCTTCCTCTCCAAAAGAGGAGCAACCCAGCGACCACCCCCTTGGTATTGTACCGCATCAGATCAGGGGATTCTTGTCGACATTTTCGAACATGATCGTAGCCGGGAAGAGCTACAACTGCTGCAGTGCTTGCTCGGATAATATAATCGATGCTTACAAACGTGATGGCTGGGAATTTGTTGAAAGAGCTGTAAGCGAAAGTGGATATGTCGAGGAGTTGAGTGGTTTGAGAGAGGTGAGTGCTCACGACTAGTTATGGGGGAATGTCAGAATGCTTACTGCAAAAATAGGTGCAGCGAACGGCAGAGAACCTAGCCGCTTCTTTGGATTGGGAGGAGGATGTGGCTTCAGACGATTTTGAAAGTGACCTATAACCTACAAGGCTAAATCCGAGACTTAAATGCGGTGTACCGGGGTGAGGGTTGGCGAGAGTTAGGTATCGAGTATTTGGCACTTAATCGGCCCCAAGGACGGCTTTTCGGGGGATATTCGGTTTGCGTTTGAGGGCGATGAAAAATCCCTCCTTCGATTCCTGATTTGGTCAGAGAGCTGGCTCAACGGGATCTGCGAAGAACTTACGCTACGGGAGGAGTCAGGTTTCTCCCTATGGACTTTGTCAAAGAGTTCTTTGAGTTGGTTTTCGAAGTCTTTATCCTCCGCCCCTTGGTAAAATTTGCAGACGAAGTGTCCTCCCGTTTTAAGTACATTAAAACTGAATTCCAGTGCCGCTCTACACAAATCCTATAATCTCTCGTAAGCAGTTTTCAAGCTACAGCTGTCGTTTTGTACGTACCATACTGCCTGCATGGTCACGGAAATTTATACCGCTCGTGTTCATCATCCTGTGATAAGGGTCACTAAGGCTTCGCTTATAAAAACCGGAAGTTTGATCCCAGGGTGCGGACATATCGCTTAAAACCACATCAACCGTTTTCTCTTCCAGGACAGCGAACGACGTGTCACCATTCTGCGTAACCATCTCACAATGCTCAGATTGGTGCTTGTTAGGATCCTTCTGAGTCGAAGACTCCGGCGGAGGGACCTCGCTAGCTTCGTACCGTGGTCTTCCACGATTGGGGTCTCGAAGGAACTCTTGAACGTAAGCTTGTATCTGGGGGGAGAGGAAATTGCCCTGGATGGTGGAAACGCCCTTTGGGGGCTGGGCGGGAATTATGTCCACTCCGAGCACTCGTCCATTGGGTCGGGTAAGATCGACAGCAACCTTATAAAGTTAGAGTTGGGAAAGACTGATGATTGTATGACACGGAGGGTACAGATACCTGTGACCATGATCCTGGGGCGTAGCCCTAAAGCCAAACGTTAGCGGCGACAGTCAATAATTCATAATCCGCAAGTACATGCATACCAAATCCACGACGCTTTGGCCAGGTTGGAATATCTTATACCTGTCGTTGATCTGCAGAGCGAGCAAGTTAGAGAAGAAACTCAAGCCAACTTTTTTTCTTTTTCGCATGGATGTAAAGACCTGTAACAATTTGAAGGCTGCCCGGCTCCTCAGCCCCCTTACTGCGGCTTCTCTCGAGTATTTATCCTTCGACTGCCGAGCTTGCCATCGTTTAGATGAAGAGTATCTTTTTGGTACAAGCAGGGAGATTCTGGGAGGGCCTAAGCTGGAGACGACTTGTAGCGGCGTGATTAGAGGCGAGGCAAAGTGTAAATTCATATTAACTATCCCAAAGACCGTTTGTTGGTTGACCAATGCGTCCTTTCCACTCCGTCAAGCACGATGATGATAAGAATAAGCGTAGGTGATTGTCCAGAAAAAATCAGCGGAACAAAGTTGATCCTGGGCACCAAAGTGGATGCTCGCACCTTGCAAGTTGCCCCATCGGCGGCTGATCACCAGGCGCTGCTGGCCAGTGAGAGTCGTTAGAATAATCCGCTTGGCTGGGCTTGGGCCACCCTCCACAGCTCCGGCCCTGGCATCCCAGCATTCACTGGTCGAAAGAACAAACTGTCCTCTACTTACTCAAACATTCACCAATATATAACAGCTTCCTCTCTTCCCCCCAGAACCACCACACTTTAACCTCCTTCTCCCTTCACTCTAGACTTGTGGAGCTCATACTTTCCTTTTCTCAAGTATCCCTTCGTTTATTCTGCTTGTTGATGTTTGAAGAGGGTTTGTAAAGCCACTCGTGAGTTTCCCAAGAGAGATCCTTTCAATTGTTCCTCGCCACTCGAATGATTGGTACTAACCTTCTTCGATTTCCTCCCACAGATTCCCAGAATATTACCCCAACATGCGTCAATTCTGGCACATTCCCCTGGCTGGCCTTAGCTTGGCCGCATCCGCATATGCCGAGGAGAAAGAGGCTGAGGTCGAGTCGGATGTCCACACCCTCAAGACCGATGGCTTCAAAGATTTTATCAACCAAAACGATCTAGTCTTGGCCGAGTTTTATGCGCCATGGTGCGGCCATTGCAAGGCCCTTGCACCAGAGTATGAGGTCGCCGCAACAGAATTGAAGGAGAAGAACATTCCCCTCGTCAAAGTCGACTGTACCGAAGAGGCAGACCTGTGCCAGGAATTCGGTGTTCAAGGATATCCTACCTTGAAGGTGTTCCGTGGTCTAGATTCCGTCAAGCCTTACACAGGGCCCCGGAAATCCGGAGCGTGAGTCCCCTCCCTAGTGCCGAACTTTTATATGATTGCTAACACAGGTTCATCTAGAATCTCCTCGTTTATGGTCAAGCAGTCCCTTCCTGCCGTATCAGACGTAACAGCGGATAACTTGGAGGAAGTCAAAACTCTGGACAAAGTTGTCGTTGTCGGATACTTCGCATCGGATGATAAGGAGTCGAGCGAATCATTCACCTCCATCGCGGAATCATTACGCGATGATTATCTCTTTGCGGCAACAAACGATGCTGAGCTGGCCAAGGCAGAAGGAAGCAAACAGCCTGGTGTTGTTTTGTACAAGGAATTTGACGACAAGAAGGATGTCTACGATGGTAAATTCGACGAAGAACTCACCGCGTTCATCAAGAGCGCTAGCACCCCTCTTGTTGGCGAAGTTGGACCCGAAACCTATTCTGGCTACATGTCGGTGCGTTTATCTCCCACAGCTCACCTTCACGTTTTCCCTTTTTTAAAGGGGCCTTTCTAGAAGCAAACTAACAGTCTTCATTTCATTAGGCTGGCATTCCCCTAGCATACATATTCGCGGAAACCCCCGAGGAGCGCGAGGAGTTCGCGGCCCTCCTGAAGCCTATTGCCCAAAAACACAAGGGCTCTATCAACATGGCCACTATTGATGCCAAAGCTTTCGGAGCGCACGCAGGAAACCTAAACCTTGAGACGGACAAGTTCCCTGCTTTCGCTATCCAGGATACCGTTAAGAACAAGAAGTACCCATTCGATCAAACAAAGAAGATTACCGAAAAGGACATCTCCCAATTCGTTCAGGATGTTCTTGATGGCAAGGTCGAGGCAAGCATCAAGTCAGAGCCTATTCCCGAGAAGCAAGAAGGCCCTGTTACTGTTATCGTTGCACACAACTACCAGGAGCTTGTGATTGACAGCGATAAGGACGTCCTCTTGGAGTTCTATGCTCCGTGGTGCGGACACTGCAAGGCGTAAGTATTACATCGTCAAATGTCTGTGGATCATTATCTCAATACTAACCGTATTTTCTCTAGCTTGGCACCCAAGTATGAGCAGCTGGCTGCTCTTTATGCCGACAGCGAAGACTTCGCATCCAAGGTCATTGTTGCAAAGGTTGATGCAACTGCCAATGACGTACCCGACGAGATCCAAGGATTCCCAACGATCAAGCTGTTCCCCGCTGGCGCCAAGGACTCCCCCGTTGATTACAACGGTTCGCGCACCATTGAGGACCTGGCCAATTTCATTAGAGATAACGGAAAGCATGGTGTTGACGCTTATAAGGAAAACCCAGTCGAGGAAGGTGGCGACGTCACTGAGAAACCCACAGTGGCCGAGTCTTCCTCCACAGAGACAGCGTCTGAGTCCGCGTCGACCGAATCTGCTGAACCCGAGGAAGCCACGCGCCATGAGGAACTGTGATTTCTTGTTTTGTGTTAACTAGTGGGCTGGTTTGCCCTTGTCTGTCGTATGCCTCCACAAATGCAGAGGTTGTAGTTCTAAACTATTATATTTGGCAATGGATTTATTGTTTGGTCCTTTCAACTATATCAACCATGTAATATATATTTGTAGTATAGATACAAAACTAGAACTCTGACACGTTCATCTGCTCGGACATCAAGTACTTAGCCACGTAATATTATAGAACTTAAGCCTCTCACACATATAGAGAGGTATCTCTAATCCCAGACACTCAGACAAATAACCAACCCAGGAACAATCCTTCCTCAACTCCTTGCCAAAAGTTAACAGGCTATTTAGTGAAACATAGGAGAACAAATGTACGCAGTATACATACAAATAATGACATTGGAAGGGAAACATAGCATGTAAGAATTATTAAAAAAGGATAATAATAAACGTGGTATCAGACGGAAAGATTGGTATCTCCTTGGGCGCCCGCCCTCACTCTTTGCTTTCCAAGGCTTCAACGGCAGCCAATGCCTCAAGAGCCGCAATGTCATCGTCCGTGTCATAATCATTCGACTCAATTCTAGCACCTTTGATAGAGACGTCAACTTTGACGGCGCCTCCTTCCGCCCTCATGATACTCTCGGTCTCGCGCACGACCGTGTCAGCCTTGACAATAGTTGACGTGCTTGTCACTGCCCGATCCTGCAGGGAAGGAATGAGACTCCAGTCGATGATACCATCATCACCATATCTCTGCTGCAGCCAATCATTGGCCTTCTTGAAATGTCCACAAGTAAACTGCTAGCTAGTTAGCAACAGACGTCTAAACCAATTCCAACATTTGATAGGATAAGATAAACACTCACGAAGCCATTACGAGCACTCAATGGGCTTGGATGCACGGATCGCAGAACACAATGCCTATCCTTTTGAATATTTGCAACCCTCTGACCAGCCGGGGTTCCCCATGCCAAGAATACGACTCCATGCGTGCGTGACCTGGCAACAACATCGATTACTTTTTGGGTAAACCGCTCCCATCCCCGTTTGGAGTGACTATTCGCGTTATGGGCGCGAACTGTCAAACAGGTGTTGAGCATCAGGACACCGCGTTCTGCCCAAGGGGTGAGAAGGCCCCCCTTATTGGGAGGTGGTTGGAACGATGGATAGTCGTTTTTGAGAGCGATATATATATTTGCTAGCGAAGGGGGAGCGCGAGTTGGCGGTTTGACGCTGAAGCAAAGCCCATGCGCTTGGCCGACATTGTGATAAGGGTCCTGCCCGAGGATCACGACTTTGACTTTGTGTAGTGGTGTGTGTCGCGACCTTGAATTTACCGGTTAGTTGCTGCTAGGCCAGGTAACACGACGATGACAACGCACGAAGCACACCTACCAGGAATACACATCTTCCAGAGGGGGGAATATTTTGGCGCCTGAAGCAATCTCCTTTTTGAGGAATCTCTTCAAGTTTAAAAACTCGTTGGTGAGCAGCTCCTCTTTCAATTGAGCGAGCCAGCTTTCATCCAGAGTCTCGATCTCCAGATCGAGCAGCTCTCGTTGCTCGCCAGTTAGACCCGAGACCCATTTTGCTTTGTTAAACTTCGGGGATACTGTAGAAGCACCGCGCCCGGAGGCTGTGTTGTTGGAGATAGATTTTGCTTTGGGAACGCCAAAGAATGAAGTAATGCTGCCATCTGGTTTGGGTTTTTTCGAGCCGAGTGTTGAGTCAGAAAGATGGGCAGCATCTCGTTTGGCCCCGACGCGAGCTGTCATGTTCGAGATATGGGAGATGGAGACAGGACAAGGATTAAGATGGGTTGCGGTTGTGAAGGAGCCGAGAGGAGGAATAATAGGCTTTGAAGACAAATGACGAAACATACACCTAGGTAGCTTGACACAAGGCTGGGAAATAGAAGTGTTGGATGGGGACAGGGTGAAGAAGAGAAGACATGGAAAGAAGGCTGGAAGCAAGGGGTTTGGGGAAGCACGGGAGAACACGAGAACACGAGAACACGAGAACGCGAGACCAGCACGCGCCGCACCACACGTGGTCACGGGATGTTCCAGCTTGCCAAAAGGGGTTAGGTAGTTACTAAATTAGGTGTGAAAGGCTGAAACACGCTACGCCGCTTTTGGGCTGCACAGTCAGCGCTTGGCACAGCTCCAAGTTCACCTGCATGCACCACGGTCCACCAGTCACAGTCACAGGAACAGGAACACAACAACACAGCGGCCGCTTCGAGGTGCCAGCCTGCCAGGGGGACTCAGCCGGGTTCTCGTCGTGCCGTCACAGCTAGCGGTCACAGAGGCCTGTTCAACGTTATTGATTATTGTTATTGATAATTTCATCCGCAACAACCCGTCCTCTGCATTTGCACCAAGAGCTGGGGGTGAACCTATTTCGGAGCCAAATATCCGTATCACTGTCAAAAAGCCTGGTGTGTATGCCGCTTCTTTGTCCGTTATCTGAACACGCATCTCCCGCATAAAAATGACGCATGTGTCGATGGCATTATTATTCAATTCTTCTTATTGCACAGCGCCCTGTAGTTGCAAAATGCTTTCGAGCCACTGAAGGACAGCCCATGCTTGTTGGTTTGCTTTGTTATTTGTGGCCTTGGGCAAACCCTTGCAAACTCCCTACTTTACATAACTTACACATATCTCAATGCGCAGCCTGCAATCCTTATTACCCTTGGAAATTCCTCCGTGTTTTAATGCCGCAAATCCACTAACACGTTGTCAATCTCATTTGCTTCACTGCTGCTCGGCATTGCTGGCAGTGATCTGCTGGCTAAGTGATTCTAGAGAGACATGACACATGAAACACCTCTATCTCCCCGCGTCTTCTCTACTTATTAGGTACCGCACATTCATGTTACTTGCCTTCCTCGCCTTCATATACATATATATCTTAATACACACTGTACCTTCGCCTGGTGCTTCTATTCGTTCAGACTAGACCCCTTCGTTTCTCATAGCTTCCCTTTCCAACAATGACAGGTTAACGTTGTCTAGACTAACACTTTAATCGTCTTTTTTTACAGATATTCTATGCAGGTAGAAGCTAGATGTTTGTCAACACTCGCCTCTGACCTCTTGGTCGTCGACTGCCCGCGGGTAGACCGCCCCAACCAATCTCGAAACATAATCTCCGCCCGCCCCCCTACACCAGAATCAATCGCAAAGGCCCTTCCGAGTCCTGGCGCCAATGGCAGCCCCGGGCTTGACACCAGATGAGGTCTCGACGCCTCTCGCTACAGATGTTTTTGAAGTCGAGCCCCCGTTCAACGCCCTATCCGATATGCCGACTCATCCATTGAGCCAGCTGCAAGGACCGTTTGAGGAGTCCATTTTTGAATCGTTGAATAGCTCGGTCCTAGAAAAAGTCCCCGACTTAGATGCTCCAAGCCGGCGGAGGCGGTTGTTGGAGAGTACGACATACGATCGGACATGTTCCGGCAAGTGGAAACAGCGTGCGGGGGAGAATTATCATCCATTATGGAAACTGGCAGCCCAGTTATCATTCGGGATTTACCTTCTAGCGGAAGGCATGGCAAAGTCGGAGATCGAATCATTGAAGATTCTACAAACCCATGTGGATGAGATTGATGGGTTCCTGGAGCGAACAACGGAGGACTTCAACTTATCAGACCAGGATGTACAGGAAAGACTGGATCTATTGAAGGTACCGCTGGGGAATCTAAAGGTACTCGATAAGATGCTGGAGGATCGAACATTTAGAATGTCAATTCTGGATGGTAATGATAAGATCCTACACGTCATCGAACGCTCTAGTGCAGCTTTGAACGACACTCTGAAGGATATCCAAAAAGGGCTTGAGGCCGTCTCCTCTATAGGACGATATCTCAAGGACCTTCAAAAAGGAACCTCAGATCGCCCCCAGGTTTTTCGGGCTGTCCATAAGGCCATGCTCGGCAACGTCGAAGGATGGAATAATGCCCTGTTGGATTTGCAATCGCGCGGCGAGAGGATCGGCGAGTCTTTGGCCCATCTTGACGTAGTTACTTCGGAACTGCAGCGGCGGGTTGGCTTTGCTAGCAGGAAACATATGGTCGGTGATCCCTGTGACATCGACAGTGGCGGCTTCGTAACACACATCTGACAGTGTATAGTCTTCTATATCTTCCACTCCTAGCATCTCCCGCTCAACGTCACTTAGGGAGACGCTTAGGGAGACATTCTACTCGGGGAAAGGAACCGCTTCTCCGTCAATCAGGTCTTCACTACACAAACCGCTCCCTATTTGCCCGAATCCTCTAGAACCCGGACCCAAACTAGTCCCTTCCCCGAGAAGCTTGGAGACGGCTCACGGGCCGGCCGCTCGTACCCGAAGCTCCCGCTTGGTTCACTCTAACCATCGAAGGTCAGTCTCTGCCGAGCGCGTTGGACGTCCGGTGCTAGCTCCTGTAAAAGGCAGAGACAATTACATTCGAAATGGAGAAAGAATGAACCGAGGTGGACATGAACCTGCGAATGCACATCGACCTTCTACAGCGCCGAGTGGCTTTCAGTCTCGTAACTCGGCTTTTGTCAAAACAGCGAGTTCTACGGAGGGGTTTGACACTAGAAGTTATGCCTCGGGATCTCGTTGGTCCCATAAGCACCCTTTGAATACACAACATAAGTCACAGCAGCCATTACGGCCGCAGAAGTCATCACCATTGCCTGGTCTCAGTCGGTCTTCCAAACGTCAAGCACCATCCAGACGAGCAATTTCAATCTTCGGTCCTTTGCACAGCCCCTTCAAAGTGTTTCGGCAGAGGTCCCGAAGCCATCCCGTCCTCAATGAATCGTCTGGCCCATCCAACGCTGTAGAGGATCGCGAGCCTGGGCCTCCGTGCCATTCGGTAGAAGTTCCAAACAAGTCCTCCAGTATGATTTCCTTGAAGGCCAACCCAGGTGGCTCTCCTCGTCTACCCCATCATACTCCGATGACGTGCTCGCCCGTTAAGGAACATTTTGTCGAGAACTCCTCATCTATACAAACCAAGGAATCGGAGGACACTCTCTTTACCGCACTCCCTCCTCTGAGTCGACCAGCTATAGCCGTTCAGTCCTCCTCTCAACTTCTGCATGCAAGCGTAAATAGAGCATGGGACGGAAACCAAAATAGTCTTACTTCTTCTCAACCAACGGACAACACCAGCAATCCTACTGTCAAACCAAGCACTAACTCAAAATCATCGCTCGATACTTCCGCCACATTCCCCAGTCCACCTGGACGAAGTCCTTTGAGGTCACCAATGACTCCTAGAGATGGCCCTGTTAAAGCTAGATACTCTATAATGCCATCCCCGGTGAAACTTGGTGCTCCTACAGTTCCTATTCGTTCCAATAGGCGGAGCGGTACTCCCCAAATCCTGGAAAGGACTAAAACCCGAACAATCGGACCACCGCGAAATCCAACTTACACGGTCTCCGATTCCGCTGCTCTAGTCGAATTATTTTCTTCGTCCCCTCCCACATCTTCCAGCCCAAATCCGCTTTTTCAAGCGCCTCAAGCAACTAGACGTAACGGTATCAAGGTCATTGGGAGCAAAGATGATCAGACACCTGACACTACGGCTACCCGCCAAGAGCCGCACGGAGTAGGGAGCAACACTCCGGTCCATGATGATGCTTCCAGATCACTAGAGAAGTCTAATGGCAATTACGGTGATAGCAACTACTCGGCAAATCTGCAGGGGAAGAAAAGCATTCGTTCAAGGTTAAATAAGCGCAATTACAGTTCGCCCTGGAAACTCATTGTATCCAGCAAAAATCGGCAAGTCGAAACCCAAAGAGACCATGAGAAAGGCGAGGTCAAGGTGTGATACATCAGTGTGTATGTGTGTGTGTGTGTCAATGCGTGGATCAACATCCATTCTTAGACCATAAAAGTGCTCAGCTTTTAACTATCCTGGCGCTGGGTTCGAACCAGAACTCTCTCAACATATCTCTCATGGGTTTCCTTAGCAATCCGATCTTGCCTCGGTACTAGGATCTATATATTTTGTATCTTGGTCACATCTCTTATTTCAGGATTTATTGAAGCATATTACCTTCCCTTAACTCACCCCCAATGTACAGTACATACCTCTATAGTTACTTGAAAAAACCGGACGCGATCCCAACGGGGAAGTGCTTGCAAACTGTGCCTAGGACGGATACTTTGCCATATCCCTAAGGGATATTTGAGGCGTTTCCGATGTAGTTCTCTGCGTCCCCCGCCTTTTCCATATCTTCGCTTTGTTGTACTAGGCCTAGGTAATAAAAATATAACCATCAGAATCTCATGCTGGCAGGTGTCAAATCGCCCTGATGATCATTTTCGTCTCGTACTAGTACAGTCTGCAATTTGAACATGCACCTAGAGGCTTACGCCTAAAGTCCTGATAGTCCTTCCACATAATACGACAGCAAAACATTGGATGGACAGTTCGTTTCTACGCAGAACATAAAAGAGTCATAAATAAGGCAAGCAATAAAAGAATAATAATCAGGAAAGCCCAAACTCCATCCGCCATTCAAACAAACCAAGAAAGCCTCACTGCTAATTCCTCCGACTCTTGTCCCGATGTTAGGGAAACAACTTTTTAGCTGCTAGGGCTAGAAGGGGTAGAAGGAGAATGAGAAAAAAAATCGGGAGGTTAATGTGACCACCCATATCTCAGAATTTCTATTTGCACCTTTTCTCCACGATATTAGGTCCATGTTCCTCGTACTCTTTCTTTGATATCCACATCTGATGGAACGTTCCTAGACTAGCCACGATGCTGCCACCGATCCAGGAACCGAATTTCCTCTCGGCGGTGTTGCCCGGGGCAGTAATACGAACCCGTGGGCTCGGGTACATGTGCGTCAGCTCGTAGTTCAAGCGGTCATTGAATCCATATAATAAACTGGCTGCACCAGTTACCACGACATTGCCGAGAAGGTGTGGACGGATATCAATGTCAACCTGATTCAGCGCACTTCGCACAAGCTCCTGGATCGTTTGCGTCTGGGTTGGTGTCGGGAAGCCAGAATCGGGATCTGGAATTGAAGCCTTTGCATCAAACAGCGATTCAACCACCTGATATCGTTCCACACCAAAGACCTGATTATACCCGTCCGGAAACTCAAATGGGCGGCCTGGATTACTTTTGGCAATCTCTTCGTTGGGGACGCCGTTCGGGTTGGGACTCGCCAGTGACGCTGGGCCAGGCCATACCTGCACCACACATTCCTTAAATTCAGCCAAGGTCCGATCTTCAAGTAGACGGCGAAATGAAGCATCGGGTGCTTGTTCTGCGGGAATATTCCTATAGGTGGCTTGTGCGGGCTGGCCAGCATCAACTGCTGTTTTTGAAGATATCAAATAATGAGGTGTGACGGTTATTGGGTTAGGAGTGTTGGATTTGAAAAGCGCCCGGATCTGAGAGGAGATGTAATCCCCTGCGTAAGGGGAGTGCTGAACGCCACGTTTGAGGACTAGGCCATCATGAACTGGTGTGACGGAAACTGTGGATGCACCCACATCAACAACCAAGGCAGAGGCTTTACCAGCAGCAAACCTAGCGTAATGCGCATACAAACGGTCAGCTCCTGGATAGCAACGCAAAAAGAACGAAAAAATTATCTGGAGCTAGGGACATACGCTGCGAGAACGCCATTCCGCGCAAGATAAAATGCAGGAGTTCCCCATTTTTCCATGGCTATTTCAATAGTCTTCTCTCGAGCTTTGGTAGGATTCCACCCTGGTTCTGTCATGAGCAAAGGGGTGTCGGCCAGGGGCTTCTCCTCCGCCTCCACTATATCCATTTCCACGGGTAGCTCTCCATTATTGGGCACATCATTGAGCCCGTTAAATTTGGGATTACCCGGTTTGTGTCCCGTAAGCCGCGATGAAAAAGCGTACTCCCACACCTTCTCCGCCATGTCCCAGTCCTCCACTAACCCCTCCTTGCCCATTGGATTGTGGATGGAGAGTCCAGGGCGCGGAGAGACATAGATGTTGTCGCCATAGATATATTTGTCTGTATCGTACTTTCCATAAAACGTTGGGATTATAGACTTTGGTGTGTCTTCACCAGCAAAGCCTGCGCGTATTGATGAATACCCAGGATCGAGAATTAGAGCAGACACTTCATCTAAAGACGCGGGGGGTGTCAGTTGCAGGAACAAATTGATGGGCTGCGGTGAGCGTAGGACGTACCACCACCATACTCAGCCGTCGAAGGCGGAACCGACGAGTTCATTGTGTGTGTGCGTGCGCGCGAGTGTGAATTGCGCTCGCTATCCCTCGCGGAGTTCAACTTAAGTAAGAGGGGTGAGCTTCGATTGAGATAGATGTAGGCGTGACTTGTAACTTGGAAGCAGCTTAGTTATAATGGAGGAGATGCGCCACCTGCTGCGTTTCTTTTATTTTCTTTCTTTCTTTCTTTCTTTTTTTTGTTGTCCGACATGCGCTGAGTGGGAGGAGGACATGGAGATGCACGAGGGAACTTTTGCCGTCCTCTTGTCTCGACCAATCAGGAGCTTCGTTTGTGGCCAAGCACCACCAACGCCACCCCGACATTGACAGACACAGCATGCATTGATTGCTTGCTCTTCATGCACATCTTTTTTTTTGGTTTCCCACAACTCTTTATCTCAAAACACAACTTGACTTGAATTATATTCGTTATGGAGCTCGACGAGCCACTGTTCAGACGGGCGAAGCGGAGAAAGTTCTTGCGAAAGCGACCCGCTGAGGATGGCGACGAAGAATCCCAAACACATGTCCCTGCGCCGCATCCCTCAACTACGACAGAAGCCACTTCGGAGCCACCAGTGCGTGACGTTCTGTCGCCTTTACCTGTCACCGAAGATGATTCTGCCGCTCAGGACTCTCAGATATCGAATATCCTCGCCCTCCGAAAAGCACATAGCGCTCGCAAGGGCGGTATCGGATTTTCTACAACCACGAAATCTGCGGCCGGTGGAGACAGAGCATCGCCTCAAGGCGACCTAGAAGCCATCGAAGACCCGTTGGACGAGAGACTGCAAGCGATTTCAAATCGTTTCGTTGCTCATTCGGGGCAAAAGGTGGATGTTGACAAACATATGTACGTATGACCCTTGATTGACCTTGTTCGACTTGGGGCGATGGACACTAACAAGATAAGGATGGCTTATGTAGAGTCCGAGATGGCTAAACGTCATCGTCGGGATCGACCAGCCGAAACATCTGTATCCGATAAAACATTGGTAGGAGAGGCCGGCCATCAATCCTCAGAATCCAAGTTGCCGCAACGCCAGCCTGCGTCTCTAGGAAAGCTACATGAGATCGACCTCGGGCCCGACTCGAAGCTTAAAAACATTGCAAGAACTGAAGCTGCCACTCGGAGGCTTGCTGGAGATGAGGATATAGTTGCAGAAGAGGACACGACGAAGAAAGGGCCTCCAGGAAAAAATGGGAAGCCATGGCGCGGCAGAAAGAGACGCAACAGCGACGACATCAGGCGAGACCAACTTGTTGAGGAAGTTCTACGAGAGAGCAAACGTAAGTTTCCCATATTTTTTGTTGTTACCCGTCAGTTTATCTATGGTCTCTGTTCTACTGGTACTAACTGCTATTTTTATAGTTGATGTGTACGACGAACCCGACGAGGAGCAGGCAGATGACGATCAGGCTGCAGATGACCGGATTGCAGAGAAATTTAGGCGAGATTTCCTGGATGCGATCCAGTCTCGGAGGCGCGGTGCCCGCGCAAGAAACGCCAATAAAACGACCAAGACTGAAGCGCCTCGCGGTCCGAAACTTGGAGGTAGTAGAAGTGCGCGGGCTGCGATGCGGGAGAGGCAGCAGGAGAAGGCAGCTTCTCAAAAGTGACCTCTGTCTATCCTTTAGTTCTGCTTCGACATGCATTGGGTTGCATCTTGTCTCGTCTAGTTGAAAGGATCGCGATGGCCCGCGCTACAAGACCTACCAAATAGCGAACTTCACGGGTAATCAGGTAACAGGGCCAACATGTACTGACCCAACCTGTCGTACCCTTTGGAATGATTTACCATCGCTGTTTGACCCACCAACCCCCAAGCACGATTCCACGCCATGGTGTTTTTCCGCCCCGGGAAAATAACCGAGAACCAAGCTTACTGATCGGGAATCAACAGTTTGGAATCCTACTCTTGGTCATTCATCAGAACTAAGTCAAGCGTTGGTCTGCTGGGCGATAATAAGAAATGAAATATTCCGACAGTTTGCAAGCTAGGATAATGCAGCCCTACCTAGAAACCCCTCCTCTGCTCTCTCCTTTGCGAGTTGATTGTCAGCTTCGTTCCGCAGGGTGTTGCATATAACGTGGGAAGAGACTGGAATGTGGTCAGCTGTATTGCGTGGTACTCTGAAAGTTCATTGGCGCGAGCCAGCCATGCTCTTGGACGCTTCGAGGCTGGTCCTAGGGAAGCGTGGACCATGCGTTGAATGATGGCAAACTTTCTAGTTGCTAAAGCATATGCAGAGGATACGGACACCACCGCTAGTAGACCGACATGTGACGTGTGATATGTGTGTAGGAGGGAGGGAGAGAGATAGAGCGAGATAGAGAGAGATGGCTGAACAGTACGGTTCAAATATTTGGCTGATGTGGCTGAGCTACCTGTTATTATTCTGCATTCACACCGTGACATGAGTTACCCCCCTATTGTCCTGAAGGCATCTGATCTGTACTGTACATAGTTAAGCTGAGAGCAAACACTGAGCGACAGAGGAAATGAGAAACAAGAAACGATGCATTATGCACCAATTCCCCTTTTAACTATTTCACGATGCCCTAATAATGATAGAGTCTCTCGAGTAGAGGAGACTCGACTTGTATAACGCCGTATGGTATCGTAACAGCCCACATTACATGAACGATTGGGAACCAATGCCTCCCGGTAAGATACCATACTGGGCAATGTATTGGTGGATACGCTAGCTGACGCTGTGGGTTCGTTTCATAATACGGAGTAATAATAACCTTCGTCCGCCTGCTAGCAGCCAGCCAGCAGGCCATGGGCCCATGAGAAAAAAGCGCCTAATTCCTCCCATACTCTCCCGGAGCAAAAATCATTCTTCTTGTAACCCCCAAATCCAAATAGGCTTAGTCACGATAATTGTAATATACACTAGTTTTGTGTGTGTAATCCAATTCTTGTGATTTCTCAAATATATTCCTTTTGTGACCCCCAAGCTCGCTGCCACTGTGTGTGTGTGTGGAATTCCCCTATGAATTCCCTACAAATCCCCCTACAAATCCCCAATGGCTTCAAATGAGCTATATACTGTAGGCACTACATTTCCCAGTATGAAGGATGCTCAAAAGGCCCTACTAGCTTATACAATTGAAAAAGGTCTCTCATTCAAAGTTCACTGTGCAGAGGCCAACTGCTATATTCTTATTTGCCTGTCATCTGAATGCTCCTTTCACCTACATGTTACCAAATCCTTGAAGAAGATTATTGCAGTCACTATCTATACCCCTCATAATTGCAGCCCTGATACCTATGACAAGTGGCAGGAGTGGCTCTCCCAAATATCTAGTGAACAAGTATATAGAGGAATTTGCAGCAGATCAAACTATGAAGCCAGTTCAAATCCAGGCAAAGGAACAGCTGGCACTGAATTCAAAGATTCTTGAGCATTCTTTTGTTATTATCTAAGCAAGGTGATTTCTACATTGGATAATAAAGCCCTGGCTCTTATTAGTGATTGTAATAAAGGCCTAGAGGCTGCTGTGTCTGAGTATTTTAAGAAAGCTCACTATCTTTGCTGCTGCCAGCACCTTTGTGAGAATATGATGAAGAAGTATTTAGACGATGAAGCGTAGAAACTTTTTTGACAATTAGCTTAAGCTCCTTCTTGTTACAGACCTACGGCGTATCCCTAGGATGATTGGATAGCAGGAGGGGTTATTCCTGGAAGGATAAACCCAGGTCCAGGAAGTCATGTGATAGGGGAATCCATAATGAGCCTTGACAGGATAGTCTATTTGGGACTATCTCAAGGGGAGTCTGTATAGGACTTCCCTGAAGGGAGTCTATTTGGGATTACTTCAAGGGAGTTTGCTATAGACTATCCTAGGTTTCTGAGGTTGTATATAAGAATAGGTTTCTATCTATTGTTCAGAGAAGTTCTTATAATTCCTTGCAATTATCCTTTTCTATTACCTTATCCCTACTATCAGTTAGCACCAACCATAGCAATCCAGAGCTCTATAGCTTGGACCTGTAAGAACATCTACAACTCTATTACTTTACTATAGCCAGAGCTTGCTTGTGTCTTTCTATAAGGACTTATCTCAAGACTTAACCCACACTACAGCGTTCTCTTGTCTTAAGCCCTTGGGGTGATTGACCCAAGTCTCCCTGATACTTACCACCCTCTAAAGCCCCTTAAGCCCCTTTATTATTGTTAACCCATTCCCTACCTCAGCCCTACTGGTACAGAATACTCTGACCAAGTCAGGTCTCACCTCTAACACCTATATAATTTAAACTAAGATTATTAGTAGAGTTTTTAAAACCAACAGATTCTTATATATTTTAATACGAGAATCTATTGGCCAGACAAATTGAACTAATACTAAGAATAGACTAGTTTATTACACCCTATATAAAAGTTTAATATTGCAAATTCGCCGGACGAGGGATAAGAAGAACGATTTTTGGAAATGGGGGTTACGGGAGGAATTAGGCGGACAAAAAAGAATCCCAGACAATATGATCGTGGCTCAATGCCGCAGCTGGCGAAGCTTATATGCATGTCGGCCTCCTTGGCACTTTGCCCCTGCTGCTGGGGCCCTGGCTGGTGATGCCAGGATGGTGCAGAACCTAAAACTCCGGGGCCACATGGAGGACGTCACCCCTCCACGCACCACAACGGAAAATAAAAATAAAGATAAAATAAAATGCACGTTCTCGATGAGCTTGCATGTGGTTGTGCAGAATAGAGCACATCTCCCTCCGCTTGACTCTCGCACAGATCCCTTGCTTTCTTTGCATAGCAAGTTTACGCCGACTATTATTAAAACCGGTGGGCTGGTGGAGTAGTGGCTGGGGCTGGGCAAGGGTCGAGATCCCCTTCTGATACCGCCGTCGAAATCAAAAAAGGGCGAGCCGTGGAAACGCTGAAGAGACTGAGACATTCCAGGGGCAAAGCTCAGGCCGCAGAAATGGCCTTCTCTGCCCTCTCATTCGGCAGTGGGCCTCTGGGCCTCTGGGCGCTCCTCTTCCCCTTGCAGTGCACGTTCCAGGATTGCAGCTCTCCGACTTTCTCGGCCCAACCCATCTCGCGCCTGTGCTCAGTACTCACAGTCCAAACAATCAGCACCATCTCATCTCCTGGCAGTCTGGCGTTTCCCAGAGAGTTTTCCAACTAGACTCTCTTCTTCAATTCTTTCATTTTTAGGCTAACGGCTGTCTGCGTTATCAATCTTTTGTTTCTTTTTTGCTCTTCATCTCTCGTCTTTTACTTTGCTCCTCCTCTCGCTCCAGCGCTTGCTCACCCTTCTCCAAGTCCTCCTTTTCCTACGTCTGGAATGAACCGTTACCGGTAAGGAGCCGCCGACCATTTGCTCCCTTCTTGTCGTTTCCTACTACTACTATTATTATTATTATCTTTTGTTTCCCAAGGCCATACCGTCTCCCAAATTTTCTCGCACGTCCCACCTACTGGTAGCAATCGGCCTCGACATACAGGTTGACCCTGTCCTCCTTTCATTACACACAATATATTTCGCGTTTCTCATGACCCGAGCACCTTTCTCGGTCGCGAAGGCTTTTGGGTAATTTGTGAACTTCGCCTGTTTACGTCCTGTCCACAGCCCATGTTGTTTGGACTCCCTCGGTAGTCATCTTGACGAACGACTACGGACCGACACACCATACTGGCAAATAATCTTCCGTTTCAAACTTGCGTCTTTCTCCTAAGCGGCGTGAACTGAAAATCACCAAGATTTGCAAGTCATCATGCGGATACAGAGCTTGCCCTCGCTCGGGCTAGTATTGTCCTTATTCTCAACAGGTGTTTTAGCGGGGGATATTCTCAAAAACAACGGTTTCGCCTCCTGTCAAGCAGCGGCGGACATACGAGTCGAGAAAGTTAACTTGTCCTTTGACCGAGACGCCAATTTAATCATCTTCGACGCTGCAGGAAGTAGCTCAAAGTCGCAAAAAGTAAAGGCATCTCTTGTTATAAATGCATATGGCCAGGAATTCACGCAGGAATTTGACCCTTGCGATGATAAGACAAAGGTAGACCAGCTTTGTCCAGGTATGAGCGACTTTCCTTCCTCGTCATAGTCATTTCCGGCACTGTCACATTGCTAACAAGTCCTATCTAGTTCCTGCCGGCAATTTTGCGGCCAAAGGAGAGCAAAAAATATCGTCTGAATTTGCAGACATGATTCCGTCCATTGCCTTCTCTATTCCAGATTTGGAAGCTGAGGCGACTCTGAAACTGATAGCCAAGGATGGTGGCCAACAACTAGCATGTATCAAATCGACAGTTGGCAACGGCAAGTCTCTCGTGGCGCCTGCTGTTTCCTATGTTGCTGCTGGAGTCGCTGGAGCTGCGTTGGTAGTCACCGGTCTAGCTGCAGTAGCAGCTGGTGGAAATGCTGGAGTTGCTACTTCAAGTCCAACTTTTAGTGAAGTTCTTGGATGGTTTCAATCTATGGCGACCAACGGAATGTTGAGTGTGAACTATCCACCAGTCTATCGGAGTTTCGCCAAAAATTTCGGCTTTAGCTCTGGCCTCATCCCATGGGATCAGATGCAGGTATCGATAGACAACTTCAGAAACATGACTGGTGGAAATCTCACTCAGGCAAACGTGGAATTTCTTCGGAAAGCCACCCTTGTTTTCCAAGATAATTCAAATTCGTCAAACGCGAAACGCTCCTTAGCTTCCTCCATTTTTGGGTCCATGAATATCCTTGCAAGGGACATAGAAACCTCTGTGAATTCGACGTCCTCGGAAGAGGGCAACGAGGAGGATTCGGTTAACCACTTTGTCAAAGGAATACAGAGCTTCGTTGAACAGCTCTCAATCCCTGAAGCTAATACTTTTATGACTGTTCTCCTCGTTTTCGCAATCATTGTTGCTGGGATTGCTGCGGGAATATTGCTCCTGAAGGCTATCTTGGAACTCTGGGCGCTCTATGGGTCTTTTCCGGCCAAGCTGACGAACTTCCGCAAGCACTACTGGGGTCTCCTGGCACGAACAATTACGAGTCTTATTCTGGCATTGTATGGCATATGGACACTCTACTGTGTGTTCCAGTTTACGCGTGGAGATTCCTGGGCGGCCAAAGTACTTGCAGGCGTTACTCTGGCGATTTTCACTGGTATCCTCGCCTTTTTCAGCTTCAAAATTTGGCGGGTTGCCCGACGATACAAAAAGCTTGAGGGTGATGCAGTCGCCCTTTATGAAGACAAGGAGACGTGGCGCAAGTATAGTCTCTTCTATGACAATTATAAGAAAGCTTACTGGTGGATCTTTGTCCCTACCATTGTCTATATGTTTGCCAAGGGCTGCATAATTGCAGGTGGGGATGGTCACGGTTTGTTCCAATCCGCGGGTCAGCTGTTCGTGGAAGCAGTAATGCTCATCCTCCTCCTTTGGACCAGACCCTACGAAACCAAATCAGGACAGTGGATTAACATTGCCATCCAAGTTGTCCGTGTTCTCTCTGTTGCATGCATCCTTGTGTTTGTCCAGGAACTCGGCATGGGGCAAACGACAAAGACCGTCACCGGTGTTGTGCTTGTTGCCGTACAGACAACTCTGACTGCCGTTTTAGCGGTTCTTATTGCCGTGAACGCAATCATTCTTTTCTGCAGGAAAAATCCACATGCCCAGCGCCAGAAGGAAGCCGGTAAGTATTATATCTCGGTGCCAAATTAAGGGACTCCGCAGCTAACACGTTGGCAGAAAATGGAAACCGTGACCTAGATAACCTGACCCCTCTTGACGCTCGCCATTCGCTTTTGGCCGACCGGAAAACCCATCAGCACGACCTATCCGAAGAAATGGGCATGTACAATTACCCAGCCACGTTCGAACCGTACAGAGACGTACCTGTATCATCACAGAAGTCTCGGCATGTTCCCACTGCAAGCACCGATCGCTTGGTTTTTACCAACGATTCGAGCCATGTGAGAAGCTCAAGTGCGGACAGTGGGCCTTACAGCAATTCCCCCGAGCGTCATCCTAGACTACCAAACCTCGACCGACCTTACTAATTGTCACACCCTGGCTGTGTGTGACTCGTTTTCTTTCCCATTTCCTCCATTCAACCCGATTCAGAGCTCTAGAGGCATATAGAAATATCTGATTTGGTTTTGTAAAATTTTCTTATTTATTTTCATTGTTGTAATACCAATCATCCTGCGATTTCGTTTGACTTTCTTTAATTGCGGGCGTTTTGAATTTTGTTATCTTCTGGGGCAACCTGAACATATTACCTGGCACTCGAAACCTAACTGTCGTTTGTTTTTACCTCCCAGCAAGTATCGGCATTTTTGCTTCTCTTCCGGATAAATACCCCGGGCCCCCAAAACATCGATAAGCACTTTTTGTCTTTTAGCATCTCCTTTTTGGTTCCTCCGCTGTTCGCTCATTGTGGCATTCGTCGGCGCCCTTTCTTATCAGCCCTCATTTGGAATAACTCATACAAATCCTCAGAATGAACAAAGCCATACTGTACATATAGGTATTCAACTACTATGTAGTATATCATCGTATCTATTTTCTATTTTTCTGATCCCAGTTGTTGGTTGTCTGTTTGTAAACAAAATCAATATTTATTAAAGCTCCTGTTAGTACAGTACCTTGATTTTTTTTTTCAATCGCCTCCCTTTGGCTGATTCTTAGATCACAGGGGGAAAACTGTTCTTCGAGCAGTTGACAGCTTGATGGATTAGCTTAGAAGCCTTTTTGAGGGCTTGTATTCATTCCGTTAAATATTTGAAGGCGTAGCTACGCATGAATGAATTGGGTTTTGACTACAAGCGCATTGCAGTTGGGAGACATAGATCAGAATCTTCGATAGAAAAAGAATTTATATTTCATAACTTGCTGGGTTTTTTGTCAACATTAATGCACATCTATGATACATCCGAAAGCAATCGAAAGTCAAAGAACGCCAGAGGGACTTGAAATGGGAATGACAAAGTGAAAAACAAAAAAAAAGAAGAAGAAGAATAGCGAGTTCGCAATCGAAAAGGAGACACTTGAGTTTGACGAACGCTAGGGCCTGCTTCCCGAAATATAACAAATACTGTGGTTTCGTCCTTGGTGTGGATGTTGTTGCTGACTCGAGAATGATCTTTTGTGAGCCGACGTTCCAAGATAACTGGATAAACAAATGGCATCAACGAACATCGAAGTCGCGCAGAGTAGATGAAAAGAGACGCAGAAACCAGTCTAAACAGAACCCTGGGGGTCCTAGATATTGGAGACCACCATCGCCGTAGAAGCGTATCAACAATTTTTTGACGTGCAAGAAAAAAACTCAGGTTCTGTCATGCCGCATATGCGCAATAGACTCGGGGAAACAGGAAGGGCTTATAACAAAGCTGAAAATTTCTCGCAAAAAATGTACCATTCGCGTTTTCGCCAAAGTGTCTCAACTCCGAGCATAGGGATGGAAACCTCGGTGAGATCCTCGCCCACCACCGCGGTAATTTGCTCCCGGTTTACCTGCATTTCGTGGGCCAGTGGGAGCGTTCGCGGGTGCTGCGCTTTGCGGCTGGGGTGTTGGACCTTTGCTACCAGGGGAAGGTTTGGAAACAGGGCCTGATAGACTTGGAGATGGGGACATCCCGCGGCCCATACCTCCTCCGACACTACGTGCCATGCCGCTCTGAGATCCAGGTTGCATGTTTGGCTGGGGCACGTCGTCGTACATGCCTTCCCAAGAGGTAGGCCCTCCTTGCTGGTAAGGTGGGAAACCCCGTGGATCTATCGCTCGCCGAGCTTGCTGTTGCTCATACTTCTGTTGCTCGAAAGCCAGCTGCTCTTGGGCATTGTAACCTGGACCGCCTCTGGGACCCGAAAAAGCACCCCCCATGCCCATGTTCCCACCACCGCCACCGCCACCACTAGGACTCATTCCTCCAGACATATTTCCACCCATAGCAGGCCCCATTGAGTTCGGCATTGGACCACCCATTTGTGCGTTTGGAAATCCAGCGCCCTGTCCGTGCATCATCGCGGGGTTCATCAATCCCGGCATGCCCTGAGGACCGGGGCTTTGAGAAGCAGCCTGTGGTGCACCACCTGGAACGGCGCCCATCTGCTGCATCTGCTTCATCTGTTGCATCTGCTGCATCATGGCAGGGCTCATAGCGCCCATTCCCATCGCGCCCATATTCTGATTCTGACCCGTGGCCACGGCCATTTGCTGTTGCATTAGAGAAAAATATTGTTGCATGCGTTGCCAGTACTGAGCCATCATCTGAGGAGTCATGCCGGCCGCCATGTTTCCCTGGCCTTGGGGAGCTTGTTGAGCTTGAGCACCGTCAGGCCCACCGGAGCGATCACCATCCCTGAAACGATCATCACGCATGCCACGACGACCGCCTCTCCGACCATCATCATCGTCCCGCACATTACCTCTCGGTTGTGCCTTTTTCACTTCGATTGGTTTACCGAGAATTTCCAACGGGCCCGCAAGGGTGGCTTCAACTGCGGCTTCGCTGTCAAAAGTTACAAAACCGAAACCTCTGGGCCGACCAGTGTCCTTGTCAATCATCAATGTCGCATCGATGACTCTGCCGAATTGCATGAAGAACTGTTTAAAATCTTGTTCGGTTGCTTCTTGGCTAACACCGCCGACAAATATTTTACTTGTTTTCTCCTGTTCATCTCGGGGAATCGCTCGTTTTGGATCAATCTATCATGTCTGTAAGCCTTCAAGTCCAACAGAAAAAAGCACGCAGTCTGGAAAGCAAAGGGATTCCTTACAATTTTGCCGTCCAAGTAATGCTCTTTTACCATCACAATGTTGACCGTTTTGGGATCCTTGAACGTAAGGAAGCCAAATCCTCTGGAGCGGCCAGTGGCACCATCACGCATTACGGTGCATTCTTGAACTTCACCAAACTGCGAAAAATAATCCTTCAATGACTCTAGAAGATAATTAGACACGTTATATAATATCATGCGAAGTCGGGATTGGAGACATACGATCTGTAGTTTCCCAGTTCAAACCTCCGATAAACATTTTGCTACACCCGAAAAATTGATTAGTTGCAGGCCAAGAGAACTTATACGCAAGAAACAAGCGAGAGAAAAGAAAAGCAATTAACAACATCGCAATAGTTACTGGCAAAAATAGAAAACAGAATGCAAAATAAAACATAATCAAAGATGCAAGGTCCGACGAAAGAGGCGAAGAGTTGATATCGTGCCGCTCGCAACAGCCCATCCAATGCTAGAAGGAAAGTCATCTGCTTTCCACCGATGTAAACCGTTACTGCAAGCCATGATCCATATTCTATGCTGAAATCGTCACTACCAACTTATCAAATCGTTATGACCGTTGGTTGGGCCTAGGCTTAGAAGGCCCAGTAGGTTTGGAGGTCGCGTAGCAATGACTCCTTTACAAGCTGAGGATCGTAGCTGCAGGCATAAGCCGGTGAACAGCATTGTCGAGTATGCACAGAAGTTGGGCTGAAACTAGACTTGCCAGTATCGGACGAAGGTGTGAAGGATGTGAGAACTGAATTTTGTTTTTTTCTCCGTTGAGCCTCTTCCTGTTCTAATAGTCCGAAGCTAGGTAACTCTGTTCGATATGCTAGACACAGGGCGACCGATGTGCCCGCGCCTGGACGCGCTCTATCAAGATATATCGACAAGAAGCTATATAGTATCACTGTACTATAGTCGCTTGCCAATCTGATTCGCCCCGTGTTCCAAAACCGTAATAACCCCTGCTCATAAAGACTGGCTGATTCCCGCTAACCTAGCATTGCTCAATCTGGCCCGCTGCGTCACTATGATATAACCGCCCCTCGTAACCGGCATTTGCTTGTCCCCCCCCCATATAAACACGGAGGATGCAAACACCTCCATTGTGTGATCGTGATGATATTCGTGATCGAATATTAGCGAGCTGCTAGGTTCCGCAAAGATCGACTCCATCAATGGGAATAGCTCCAATTCCAATTCCAACTCCAACCATGTCCCTAGGCAAGAAAATGCCTTAATCGAAATTGATAAAAGCGATCTGCGACCTTAGTAGTCACGGTTGATCGGCAGTCTCACTGCCAGCTCCATGGCAACCCTCAAAGAACACAACTAGCCCGATTGAAGGGCTCCATTTTGAAACGATGAGCGGTGTGAGGCCACGATCGCCGCGGATGGACCGGACCTTGTGATTTAAATTGCAACACATGTGGTGGAAACAAATCGAGTATCGAACAAGGAAAGAAAACATGAGTTTGGATCAAAAGATATACACAAAGCACTTACCCATCTTCCTTAATTCCTGTTCCCTGGCTCTCCGTGGCGACACTGGATGAGGCATGCTCGGTATCATGGCTCATCAAAGGCTGCTGGTTCGCACCGTTTTGTGACTGTACCCCCCAAGACATCTGTTGTTCGGGCTGCGTATCCATTAAATCTACTTGATGATTACCATACACTGCGGGTGCAGGAGGTGTAGAGAGAGCAGGCGTTCCTGTGGCTGCGTTAGGAGCAGCTGTGTCGGCCAAGGGCAGCGACTCCACTGGTGCTGGTGCTGGTGCTGCGGATGGTGCTGTAGTTGGTTGGGCATTATCATCGGCTTCATACCTGTTTCAAACAAGGTTAGTTCTGTGACACTGTCCCAATTCGCGAAAAAGCACGTAGCTAGACTCACAAGTCCGCGAACAGATCTTCCTCGAGATCTTCTGGTTCAGTCATGATGCTGAGCTGGGAGCTGGCTGGTCAGCGAAAATTACGGGTCGCACTGTGTGACACCTGTTACTTCGAGAATTACTCGACAGAAAATAGGTAGATGAACGAGGTAGTCGAGCAAAAGAGATATTCGCGCGCAATGAAGAGATACCAAGGCGATGAGGGTGAAACAACGTCGACGAAGAGTGAGAAAAGCGAGAGGCGAGAGAGAGGAGAGCGAGGAGAGAGAGAGAGTGAGAGAGTGAGAGAGCGAGAGCGACGAAGATGCTGAAAAGGCTTGGCTGCGCTAAACCCGATTGACAGCTCACCTCATTGCCTCCCGAGAGCATACAACAGCAATAAGTACTACAGACTACTACACTCTGCATGTAGAGTGGACTCTTTACTGTTGCGTTCATGTGCTGGGCTCCCGAGACGCGGAAATGGCAGACAAAAAGAGCCAACAGCAGGTACGCATCCCGCATTTCCTTGCTTATTGCGATGGGAGTACACATACCACATACTGACTTGCCCGCCGTCAAAGGAAATGGTCCAGGTTGGTCTGTGCCTCACCTTACTTATATGGACAGTTGCAGTCTGCTCCCGTTGCCCTTGATGCGACTACTGATTACATGCCGTTACTGATGTTATCTTATTTACTCTACATTAGATCAATCCGAGTAAGTACATGTGGATTGTGAGGCGAATGGGCTGCCATGCTAACCTGCTTCTAGACGAGCAGCCACGTCGTTCTGGAAAAGTCGCGGGTCCCCACTAAACCAACGCCCGCAGAGGGCTTTCGATGCGAATACAATTGTTGGAGCTTCCTACTCTCATGCAGACGTGCTAAGGTTTGCATTCTTATTTCCCGCGCTGGCTTTGGGTTGCTGACTGTACTCTCCACAGCAGTATATCCCCGCTCTCGCGACCACGCACGCCCCCCAGATCGTCCTCCTCCGGCGGTGGCCACCGTAATAGGACGTCATTACCCCCTAAGTCGGCACAGAGAAGTGTTTCGTCTCCCCGTCAAACCTACTCAAGCCTTTTATCACAAACAGCTGAGGGCTGGGACAATGACAACGACGACGAGGAGGACGAAGACGAGATTGCATACGATGACGAAGAAGATGAGTTCGGACTTCCCAGCGTGGCAAGCATGGGCAAAAGAGCAGCCGCAAGAGGCCCAAAGTATCGCATAAATGGGAAAAGACCAGATGGCACCAATTCGAATGGCTCTTCCAGGTTGATGCCGAATCCGACGAGCTCAAGACTACGAGCGAATAGCTCCGATATTGCAGAAGAACGTGGCGTCCTAGCCTATCCTTCTGCAAAAAGGGGTGACGGGAAGATTCTGCGGCCTCAATACAAGGACATATTGAATGGTAGATCTAATCAACTTCTATTGCTGCAGGCGAGACAATGCTAACACTGGTACTTCAAGATCCCGCGAATGCTCTTAATCTCATTAATCATTCTCCCCTTCCGTCTAATAGTACCCCCAAAGAATTAGAGGAGCATTCATCGAGAATCAGCCGGATCAACAAGTTCAAACGCATTCTTCAATCGAGCACAGTTTCCCTCCCGGAGCTTCGTTCACTGGCCTGGTCTGGAGTTCCAGAAGAGGTCCGTGCTATGACGTGGCAACTCCTATTGGGCTATTTGCCAACAAATAGTGAGCGCCGAGTAGCTACCTTGGAGCGAAAGCGCAAAGAATACCTTGACGGGGTTCGCCAGGCTTTTGAACGGGGTACGGCCCCTAGTAATCGCTCGGGCGATGCGGCTTCGGCCACCTCGGTATCTTCAACTAAACCAAGACGAGGTCTTGACGAAGCTATCTGGCATCAAATTAGCATCGACATTCCCCGAACAAACCCACATATTCCTCTCTACGGCTATGAAGCAACGCAAAGATCTCTAGAAAGAATTTTGTACGTATGGGCGATTCGACATCCCGCAAGTGGCTATGTCCAGGGGATAAATGACCTAGTCACCCCATTTTGGCAGGTCTTTCTTGGACTATATATTACGGATCTTAATATAGAGGAAGGCATGGATCCGGGCCAATTACCAAGACCAGTTCTTGACGCTGTTGAGGCTGACACCTTTTGGTGCCTGACGAAACTTCTGGATGGAATCCAAGATAACTATATCTATGCACAACCGGGAATTCACAGACAAGTGGGGGCACTGCATGATCTTACAGCGAGAATAGACGCCACTCTCGCAAAACACTTGGAGAAAGAAGGGGTTGAATTTATGCAATTCAGCTTTCGATGGATGAATTGTCTCTTAATGAGAGAACTTAGCATAAAGAACACCATCCGAATGTGGGATACATATATGGTAACAGCCCCTCCAACAGCCTTCGGTCCCAGCTTGAACTAATTCGATCCAGGCCGAGGAACAAGGATTTTCCCACTTTCATCTCTATGTCTGCGCCGCATTTCTGGTCAAGTGGTCGGAGCAATTGCTCAAAATGGACTTTCAGGTATATATGCTTTTCGACTGTGCGCGGAGGAAGGCTGCTGACAGTGGACAGGAAACCATGATGTTTCTCCAAGCCCTTCCTACGAGGGATTGGACAGAGAAAGATATCGAGCTTTTATTAAGTGAAGCGTTCATCTGGCAGAGCTTATTCCAAGATTCGAGTGCGCATCTTCGAGCCAGTGGAGGCGCTCGCGCAAGCACAGGGCAGCCGACCTTATCGTAAGGTTGAGTTTCGAATGTCTCGCACCGTGGCGAACAGGCCCGCATTCCCTTTTTTTTTTTTTGGCATGAGGATATTTCGCTTAGAAATCGATCAGCTGAAGTGAATGCCTCTCTGATTAAATGACCACAAGAGTTTCAAGAAATCGCCTTCGTCACACATCCTAGTGCGCCTATCCGCCAAGTCGGTATCATCTTCGAGGACTTGTCTAACCTTCTCGCGGACCAACTCTCGCACCTTCCCCTTCTTCTTGCGGCTTGGGTTGTCTCTTGAGGTTTGCGTAGGAGCGGAATCAAAGAAGTCCGGCACATCGTCCTCGTCATCGATGTCCATACCACCATCCAACTCCTCCTCGTCCTTACTAGGCTCGTCAACCCCGTCCATCGCATTCGTTTCAGTCTCCGCCGGGCCATCCTCAACTGGGATATCGTTTTGGGCGCACCACGTTCGGTAATTGGTTTCCAAAAGGTCCAAGACACTGGTGGTGCCTAGGAAGTTTGAGCGCAAGGTTTTATTTTTCCTTACGAACGCGATTCTCAAAAGACCATCGAATTCCTCATAGCTGATTTGTGGTCGTGGATTCTTGGGCACGATGCGAACGACACTTGATTCCACAGCAGGCGGCGGCTTAAAATTGTTCTTGCCGACCTTCATGATGTGGTCTATCTTCGCCCACATCTGTGCATTCACTGACAAGCGGCTGTAGAGCTTGTCACCCGACTTAGCAAATAGCCGCAGTGCAAATTCTCTTTGGAACATCAGGATACAAACGCGGGGAGCGGGAGATGCGGCGAGGAGTTTGAATGTGAGCGGGGAGGAAATCTGAGATATCAATAGATCAACATCATACCATGTAAATCGCGGAAGATGTTAACTACCTGGTATGGCGTGTTGCTGATACAAACATCAAAGTACGGGAGGTCCGTTTTCATCACATCACCTAGCAAAACTTCAAGTCGCTTCTGTTCCGGTTTGCCCTGCACACGTTTTGTGACTTCTGCCGCCATCCTGGGATCCAACTCGACCGCAATGACCTTTTTCGCTTTCTCTAATATTTTGACCGTAAGATTACCTGTAGAAGACAACTCGGGTTACTTTATGCAAGCCACAGAACGAGGAGTTGTAGGATATGTACCTGAACCGGGACCAACTTCAAGTACCGTCTGTCCAGATGGACGGTTAGAATAGCTCAGCCAAACAAACCCGATACGGAGTGGGGTACAACGCATACATCGCTCTGCTTGAGATCTGCTTTAGCCACAATGGCTTGTGCTACTCCTGGGTTCTTCAAAACGTGCTGGCCGAGATCCGTGTTCATTTTGAATATACTGTTCGCTGCCTTGGTTTTGGCAGCTGCTTGCGCATAGGGACTGCTTTGCGCAGCGGCCCCATGACGCTTCTTCGACGGTGCTTTTGGCATAGCGTTTCGGCTTTGATAACTGTGATGCAAAAATTTCAATAATAAGTGCGAAGAACTAGAGGCATAAAGTAGAATCGTAGCAAGTGATAACACGCAAAAGCTGGCTCCCACCGTTTTCTTTTTTTTTACGACGCTCAGATCTTTTGAAAAGTGCGGTGTTCTGGCCGTTATCGATAGCGGATTTACTTTTTTGCGGCTTGGGCTTGGACTGCCTTCACAAGCAACTTGGAGCAAGACACAGACAGTCGCGCTCGCCACGCCACGACTTTGAACGCATCAGCTCTCAAGCACTTTACCTTCATTGCTTCGAGAGAACCCCAGAAGAAATAAACAATGTCGGGGCGGAAAGATTTCCTCAGCCAGCCGGCTCCAGAAAATTACGTCGCCGGCTTAGGTAGAGGTGCTACTGGGTTCACAACTCGATCCGATCTTGGGCCAGCTCGAGAAGGTCCTACGCCCGAACAGATCCAAGAAGCTCTCGCGAAACGTGCTATTTTACTAGGCGCTGCCCCCCCAACGGCATATGGCGCAGCAGCTAGAGGCGAAAAGGGTAGAGGTGACAAGCCTGAAAAAAAAGAAGAGGAAGAGGAGGATGACGATCGCTTTCAAGACCCAGACAACGAGGTTGGGCTTTTTGCCTACGGGCAATATGACCGAGACGATGATGAGGCAGACCGTATTTATCAGGAAATTGATGACAGGATGGATAGGCGACGAAAGCTGAGAAGGTTAGCCCCTCTCTTCCTTGCCCTTTTACCCTTTCCTCTGCACTCCTTTTTCGGAAGACACTGGTTTATTCGTGTATCTTTCAGTGCTTTTAGCTAGTTCGCCGGTCTAAGACTTTCTCTCCTATTATAGGGAAGCTCGAGAACAAGAGGAGCTCGAAGAATACGAGCGAAACAACCCAAAAATACAGCAACAATTTGCGGACCTCAAGCGTGCGTTGGCGACCGTGAGCGACGAGGACTGGGCCAATATCCCTGAAGTTGGAGACCTCACCGGAAAGAACCGAAGAGCAAAGCAAAATCTGAGGCACCGTTTCTATGCAGTACCAGATAGTGTCATTGCGAGCGCAAGGGATTCAACTGAGTTTGAGACCACGATTGCAGAGGATGGCACTCAAACAACTGTTCCGAAAGCGGGAGGAGGAGATGGCACTATAACTAATTTTGCAGATATCGGAGCCGCTAGGGATAAAGTTCTCCAGGTCAGATTAGATCAGGCCGCTCAAGGATCTACCGGCGACGCCGCATCGGGAAGTGCTACTAGTATCGACCCGAAAGGCTACCTAACGAGTTTGACTAAATCTGAGCTTAAGGCTGGAGAAGTGGAGATTGGTGATATTAAACGAGTTCGCGTACTGCTAGAGTCGGTTACGAAGACTAATCCTAAGCACGCCCCTGGCTGGATAGCGCTCGCGCGGTTAGAGGAACTCGCTGGTAAAATTGTGGCAGCAAGGAACTACATTGCGAAAGGATGCGAACTATGTCCAAAGAGCGAAGATGCATGGTTGGAGAACATTCGCCTCAATAGTGGCCATAACGCAAAAATTATTGCCGCGAACGCCATTAAGAACAACGACCGCTCAACGAGACTTTGGGTTGAAGCTATGAAATTGGAAACAGAACCGCGAGCAAAGAAGAACGTGCTAAGACAAGCCATTCTACACATTCCTCAATCGGTTGCCATCTGGAAGGAAGCAGTCAATCTTGAGGAAGATCCTGCAGATGCTCGTCTTCTCCTCGCTAAAGCAACTGAAATGATTCCCTTATCAGTTGAGTTGTGGCTAGCATTAGCCCGTCTCGAATCGCCCGAAAATGCCCAAAAGGTTCTAAACGCTGCTCGAAAAGCTGTTCCTACGAGCCATGAAGTGTGGGTTGCAGCTGCTCGACTACAGGAACAGATGGGTACGGCAAACAAAGTTAACGTTATGAAGCGGGCGGTTCAAGCACTTGCGAGAGAGTCGGCGATGCTCAAGAGGGAGGAATGGATTGCGGAAGCCGAGAAATGCGAAGAAGAGGGAGCAGTTCTCACGTGCGCTGCCATAATTCGGGAGACGCTTGGCTGGGGCCTAGACGAGGATGATGACAGGAAGGATATTTGGATGGAAGACGCTAAGGGATGCATCGCTAGAGGCAAATATGAAACCGCCCGGGCAATTTACGCTTATGCCCTTCGAGTGTTCATTAACAAGAAGTCAATCTGGCTTGCAGCAGCTGACCTGGAGCGTGCTCACGGAACTAAAGAAAGTCTGTGGCAGGTGCTAGAACAGGCTGTCTCCGCTTGCCCCCAAAGCGAGACTTTGTGGATGCTTCTGGCAAAGGAGAAATGGCAAGCTGGGCAGATTGACGACGCAAGGCTAGTCCTTGCAAAGGCATTTAAACAGAATCCAAACAATGAAGACATCTGGTTGGCAGCTGTTAAACTTGAAGCAGATGCAAAACAGACTAACCAGGCTCGGGAGCTCCTCTCCACTGCACGTCGTGAAGCCGGAACCGACCGTGTCTGGATCAAGAGCGTTGCATTCGAACGGCAGTTGGGCCATGTTGAAGAAGCTCTTAACTTGGTCAATCAAGGCTTGCAACTATACCCCAAAGCTGATAAACTGTGGATGATGAAGGGCCAGATATACGAGGGCCAAAACATGCTTCCCCAAGCACGTGAAGCGTACGGGACGGGAACAAGGGCCTGTCCCAAGTCCGTCCCTCTTTGGCTCCTAGCATCGCGTCTCGAAGAAAAAATGGGCGTCGTGGTCAGGGCACGATCGATTCTTGACCGTGCGCGTCTTGCGGTGCCAAAAAATGCAGAACTGTGGACTGAGTCTGTACGGGTAGAACGAAGAGCCAACAATACCAGTCAGGCTAAAGTGCTCATGGCAAAGGCGCTCCAGGAAGTACCCAATTCCGGACTTCTGTGGAGCGAAAGTATTTGGCACTTGGAGCCTCGGACGCATCGTAAACCAAGAAGCTTGGAAGCGATCAAGAAAGTCGACAATGACCCTATACTCTTCATAACAGTTGCTAGGATATTTTGGGGTGAGCGCCGACTGGAGAAAGCTATGACATGGTTTGAAAAAGCCATCGTGGCGAACAGTGATCTAGGTGATGCTTGGGCCTGGTACTATAAATTTTTGCTGCAACATGGCACAGATGTACGTTTTGTGTTTCTTTCCCCCCTCCCCCTTGAATACCCTGTTTTCGAAAACACATGACTAATAAGAGTTCACTACCTGTAGGAGAAACGAGAAGATGTTATATCGAAGTGTATATCCAGCGAACCGAAACACGGAGAAGTATGGCAATCTATAGCCAAGGATCCGGCAAACGCGCATAAGGCCACAGAAGAGATTCTCAAGCTGGCAGCAGAGCGCATCGGCTAGCGCGTATTTCACTGCATATTCAAACTTTCTATATGTCCCCCAAGCGATTGCGTTAGCGTTAAAGAAAGGTGTTGGTTGCGGATCTTACTTTTCGCGTTTAACAGAATATATAATATAAAGTCTCTGAATTTCTGTGATTCTTCATTTAACATTGATTTGGATTCCGACCCATTAGCTATGGAATATAAGTATATCTACGTCTTGACTGGCATGGACCTGGCATGTAACCAATATACGATTTATTTTGACGGTGACATTTTCTCATAGCCTATGCCTACCTATATCATGAGTCAGCGCCACCTATTGACTGGAGTAATCTTCAACCCGATTGATACCTATTCTTCAGCGTCTACTGTGTAGTTTTGCTATATATATATATTGATAGGTCTAAGATACATAGAGTAATGGAATTACCGCACAGAATAAAGAGCACCATGAAACAAAGTAACACCCCGAATGCACATGGCCCCAAGGTATAACTTGCGCCGAGCTGTCACCAGACATACCCCTTTTTCAAAATATTGCGCCATTCCAAAGGAGCCGTCCCAAACAACACAATACGCCGATCCAAAATCAGAGGGAGAAAAGCGAATATCGAAATAACACCCAAGCCACCCAAAAATGAACTCCCAGAAACTCCTCAAATATGCATTTCCATTTGAATCAAGCCCCTTGCAAAAATCCCGAAGAGGGCTAGGTTGCCATTGACAGACAGTCGTCAAGTAGATTCATCAATTGCTCCCTGTCCTCGGAATTACCTCCCTCCCACTCCCAATTGGCATCATCGATATCCATCTCATCCGCCGGAGATGCTTGACTAACTCCATTTTCAACAACTTCGGCATAGTCTTGTCTTTCGGCTTCTAGTTCTTCTTCGACATAGCCACCCATAATCTGGCTGATAATGAGTGGCATATGGCCAAGTAGTCCGCCTCCAAGCTCAAGAGACAGCCTCAAGTCTCGAACACCCAGCGCTTCCCGAGCGCTTGCTTCTTTTGCTTCAACCGGAAGAAGCCCATTCGCAGTATTTTTGACCAATTCCCCACGCGCAAATGCCATTTCTTCGTGCTGCAGCTGTCGGCGGTATCTGCGTGTCATGGTGCCGTTTATTGTACCAGACGGGCCATTAGATCTTGTGCGAGAGAATACACTTGACAGAAATTCCTTGATGAAGTTCTCCGTTGCGATGGCCATGTAAACGGCACATGGGAATGAAGCCCCCCCAACAATGGACTCCTCATAACATATTGGTACCATGCGGGCGTGTATCGATTCTGCGTCTGGGAACTCTCCAATCTCCGATGAGAGTGGCTGTGTGTAGCGCTTCAGAACCTCAAGCTCCCAATCTAAAAAGAAAAAGCCACGGGATCAGTAAATGCTACCCATAACCGCGCGTATCTAAAGCAGAGGAAGCCTCACTCGTCTTGTTCAAACCCCCTGCGCTTGCAGGAATTTGTTCTGGTACTCTGATTTGTTTCGCCTGATGGTATTCTTCAAGAGGGTTGTTGATCGTACTTGGATCGGGCTATTGGAGTAGAGCTTTAATAAGCTTGCTGTCCATGGACTGCTCATGAAGGGAGTAGTCTGGCGGGTGAATGACGTTTACCTACCTCAGGAATTGCTTTTAACCTCCGTCTATCCCGGGGTGGTAATTGCATTACTTCCGTTTTAAGTCTCTGTTCGGCGGCATCGCCAGATAATGGCTTCGACACGACGGTCGGCTTGTCGTTGGCGGAAACCCAGCTCGCCACGCCATGGTCAGGCAAGTCCCTGGTAAGATTACCTATGATGGCACATATGAAGTTGTTGTGTAGGTGTTCGAGCTTGGGATCCGCGGTGAGGAAGTAGTCGACTCGGCCTGCATACTCGTTTTGATTCAAATGCCCTTCAAAAAAGACAGCCTTCGTCAGCTACATGTTCGCGAATCAAAAATTTAAAAGCACCGAGGTATCGATGTTCGTTTGAACCGCGCCATATATCACCAACCTAGAAGAAAAAGTGTTGTAGCCTCCTTATATTCCGCCCAATGTTCTCCGATTGCGCCTTTGAGCTCGACGTATACGGGTTCGAAATCAAGGCGCGGAACTGAGATAAGAGCCTTCGTAGCCTTTTGAGAAGTAGTAGCCGGAGCTGTATTAACGGGTTTAGCTGGAGGAATCGATGACGAGATAGAGTCCGCGCCGGTCAGCGCAGCAGGATCGATCTGCATCGTGGAGGCGAGCGAGGGCGCATGGGCTGCGCGAAGCCGAAGAGGAGTTTATTGAACCTTCATGCGCCAGAGAAGATGAAGTTCAACGGAAAAAGTTAAAGACGGCGACATATGATGGATGATTCCGATGTGGTGTTCTACTCTCAGCTGATGCAGCGATGGATGTGGTGGTTCTGGTGGTGGTAGGTGGTGGTGATGGATTGCGACCTCCAAGCCAAACCGCCGCGAGCGAAAACCATGAAACCTCCAAACGCGGACAAGGCTTCCTTTGACAACATCTCACTATTTGCTCTCCTATCCTCGGTAGCTACGTAATTGCTAACTACAGGGTTGTTTATTTGAATTTTTAATTTAAATAACAGTCATGTTGAGGAATTTAACTTGGGTCTTTATTTTTGCACAAGGTGGTTACAGTTGCTGGAAGTACACAGATACTTGTTCATCATACATAGGCAATGCTTGCATTTACATCACTACTCTAGCTTGAGGACATCTTCCGTTAAAATGCCAAATAGGTTGCCCACATCTGTAATGATCGCCATAATTTCATCGCATAGCTGTCCCGTAACGAGAACTGTAACATGCAAAAATCGTGAGTATTTTCCCAGGCAAACGCCGGTCGATGGCGTAGGGTTAGCAAGGTGACAAAAGAAAAAGAACGTACCGTAAGCATAGAGTAAAGCATAGTCTTCGTCGGTGGTTAGATGGGATACAGAGGTGTCTTTCCGGAAGCGATGTAATCGCGCAAGTAACCTGTCTCGAGCATGCTCCGTATTTGGTAGCGCGTTATCGAGGGGATACTCGAGTTTCATTGACGATGCGACAACTGCAAAGGGAGGTTAGAATTCAGTGCAAGACCTTTCTTAAAATGTCACACATACCCGATAATAAGTGACTGATTCGAGCAGATAGTTGTTGTCGTTCAAGAAGGGTGTAGTTCAGCATTGCAGCTTCGCCTTCCGAAGCCGTTAAATTCTTCATGATCTCGAGGTTCATAGCTTGAACCCCTTCTAATATACGACGAGTCCTGATGAGAAGATTGCTATATGCAGCCTCAGGAAAAGGGCCTTTTAGCTCGAACTCGGATCGTGCAGCGACTTGGAGAGATTCAAGATGTGCTAAAAACCGTTGGAGTTCGAGTTTTTCCCTCGGTGTAAAGTACACAGGCACGTCTCCTTCCTGCGTTAGTGAAGAGAGGGGATCCCGTTTCCAGATGACACTCAGTCTAAGCCAGAATAAACTAAAGCCATCTTTCAGTTTCTGACGTGCACTGAATGGCCAAATGACTCTCGTGACGATGATACCCCATATGACTCCGGACACGACCGAAATAACCCGGTGGACAGCAATATTTGCAACGTTAGGGTTATCACCGCCCTCGTCTTGGCCATCTTCATTGTCCTGACGAGAGAGAGAGTAGGAATACAGGACAATGAGGTTGTAGGTGAGCATAATGAATCTGCCCATAGGACCCTGGCCCTTAGCAATGATAAGGTACGCAGTCCCCACTGCCATCAGCCATCCGATAAAGGCCAGAGCGAAAACATTCCCCTGAGTCATATACCACGCCGCCAGAGCAGAGACTGCCCCGAGCGATGTACCCAAAAATCTAGCAAACCCTGTTGTATTAGAAGCCCCAATTGTCATGGAACAAACCAGCATGTAAGATAGTAGGCCCCATTCTCCGCGCCAGTGGCAATAAACAGGCCGTGTTGAAGTCAGGAAGGACGGCAGAGCATACAATGCTGCTCCGGCGCCAACTTTGATAGAGAACCTCATGTCATAGCGCCGAAGAATGTGCAGAGCCTTCCACAAGCGATATCGCAACTTCTGGCTAGGCCGGCGCAGGTCATTCGAGAAAGTCGTCATCGATGGGCGGTTTTTCGGGCTATTTAAATACGCTCTTCCCACTTCCGTACTCTCATACAGGGTTCGTGCTAATTTGCAATTGTAAATAAATGATATTTCCATTTCATTACTTAATAGCAGGTTTAGGGGGATACTTACATGACATGCGACCTCTGATATAGCCAAAATCATCAATTGTCCGCCACCAATTGAACCAACTCCAAGACCTTCCATTGGGGCGTTCCTCAACTTCCAACTGCAACTCATCTAGTATTTGAAGGAAGCCCTTCAGCTGCTCCGCAAATTCCAGGAGAGAAAAAGAGAAGTGTCCGCAACTCGCAGCAACCTCTTCTAGATCTGCTTCTGCTTCTAAGGATTCGATTTTAGCAATGTCTTTCTGACGGTAAATCACGGCTAATGCATCGTTCCGTGAATCACGGTACAACTCAAGAGCTCGATCGAGACTTGACCGAAATCTGCTATTGACAACAATTTGGTAATCCGGTTTTGGGCCATAAGGTAATTCGGCGAGTATCTCTTTTAGGGTATATGCCAATGACCGCTGCAATAATGTTAGCGGGATTATCCTGATAACCTACGAAAATGGGATGGGATTTACCATTGAAGGGCCAAGATGAACAATAAACCGCTCGAAAATATCTGCGGGAGACAAGGTAACCTTTGAATCTATCGCATCGTAGCGTGAGCTAAGCAAGCTCTCTCCCGCTACCATCATATTAGGTTCCTCAGGTTCATGTCTAGGCGACTGAGAAAACATGGAGTATGACTCTCCAAGTCGGAAACCAAAAGTTGGGTCCCGGGCGAGTGGACGATCCGAATCTGGCGAAGATTGTTTTAAGAGAGAAAATTGAAGGGCGGCAGCACTGCGAAGACCGCCAATATTCTGGGATATGTCTTGGATACACCGAACGAGTCTCTTCTCTAGACGATACTCTCTCTCCACACCAGCAGCATAGTGTTCGAGTTTAGCCTCCTTGAGCATCTTGTCAACGGCGGTGAATGCTTTCTTGTTCCTACCTGCAGCAGAAACGAAAGTATTGTCTTCTAACTGTTCTGAGGAGCCTTGTATGAAACTTTCAGTGATAATCCCGAGCATATCAGCAAGCGAATCTGTCACCTCCGCTATCTCTTGCCGCAATTTGGTCCTTGCCGACAGAGGAAAGACGAAGAAGCACGTCGTCATTGCTGCTATGACCCCCATAACGATCATTTTGAGAACCTGGGATATCTTTGCAAAGTTCATATCGCCCTGTTGCACCGCCCCCTCCTTCGTTAGGACTGTTATTATAGCCAGCGACGCCAGAGAGCATGCCACGCTCGCTAGCGGAGTGCCGCGTCGTAGTTTCACCCATCCAACAAAGCCTAGCCCGCCACCACAGAAGACCAGAAGCACAATTGCATGACCAAGATTGCGAAGGTGAAGAATGTCCTGGAATAACACCGCCACCGCCATGCTTGTCACACTTATGAACGCAGCGTAGACGAAAGCCAAGGCTGCGCATATCAAAGCCTCATACATGCTTCCTTTCGTCCTGGCAGGATGGAAATAAACTGTGATTGTCGCCACCATATGCTTCCCGTCTTGCTTTCCCAAAGTACCAGCGATTGCCGGTACAAAAGTTGCCAGTGTTCCGAGGAGATAAGCCAAGCTGCATTTCAAGACTCCCTGCCCAGCCTCCGACACCGCAAATGAATGGAAGGCGCGTATAATGCGTAAAGTGTCCTTACGCCATCTCTGGGTAATATCGCGACGTTTAACATTGTAGCCGCTTTGGGGGAGCAAAGGCGTTCGGTCATCTGGCAGCGACTCCCCATGCTCGACGTCAGGAGTTAACGAAATGAGGCGTTTGATGCGCTGGCCCGTTCTTGGAAGGATGAAGGAAGCATATTGAAGCTAAAGGCAGTCATATACTTATCAGCTACTCAGAAATCTAGGCGTATATCGGCCAAAATAAATGGTACAACATATGAAAGGCCATGGGCTTCGTACCTTAGGTCTAGAGGGCTGTTGGGAGCTTGGGAACTGTGACATCCCTTAAATCACTTATCCATCCTTGTACTCCTCATAACCATAATAACTGTATTAATATAACAATAGCAGTATCAATAATGGCACTCAGAAATAAGGGTGTTAGGAAAGGGGCTGGACAACAAATATCTTTGCAATGTTGTTGTTGTTGTTGTTTTAGAGTTCAAAGCGGCTGTTGTGTGACCTCACAGAGCTGAAACACATGACTTTCACAAGTGACATCACCTTGCATGGATCCTCATATTGCTTTCAAATAATGAATTGCTCTAGGATAATACTGATGGAGAGTTGTACTACAAGCAGCGCACCTGAATATAATTTGACATGCAAAGGGAGTTGTGTATAAATCAGTGTGTATGAAGCAACTGTTGAATCTAGGGGACAACAGGCATGGCAGTTATCATCTCGCCCCAAACCCGGAGCAATAAATTAAAGCCTTTGGATATCTATTCTATGCAGCCAGCTCGACCTTCCACACCTTGACGGCAGCATCAGCCCCAGCTGACGCAATCTTGGCGCCGCCAGCGATCCAGGCTACCCCATTCACTCCGTCCTTGTGCGCATTGAAGACCTGCAACCACTCCCCAGGCTTGGCCAAGCTCCAGACAAAGATGTGTGTATCAAGACTTCCAGTGACCAAATGCGAGCCTTGTTCATTCCACGCAATTGAGGTGACCCGTGCATTATGTGCCGTCCATCGGTCAGTCACGAGGCTGCCATCGGCGGCTTTATAGATCAAGACTCGACCGCGTGAATCACCTGCTGCCAAAAGAGTTCCGTCAGGGGAGAAGGCCAGAACATTTATCGGGTTCCGCAAGGCCGTGATCTCTGCAACCTGATCTAGCCCGCTACCACTAAGAGCGTAAATCCGTAAGCTTGCATCCTCACCTCCCACTGCCACGATTGATCCATGTGCAGCAGCCGTTGTCAGGGGAGATTTCAAAGGGAAGTTTCCCGTCTGTACCCCATTCGCGAACACCTCAATACCATCGGCATTTGCCACAATAATCGCATCGGTCGCAGAAGCAACGCCCTTAGGCTGGGCAGATAATTTGATCCCATCCCCGATAAAGGCTTTGGAATGTAGATCAGATGCTCTAAGGGTATCATCCCATCCGACACTGTAAATACGGCCAGTTCCCTCAGGCACAGGAACAAGGCTGGAAACATAGGACGTGTGTCCATCGCCCTGTACGGTTACTGCAGACCCTGCCGCAACGTCCCAGCTGCATACCCTGCCGTCGTAACTGCCCGTCCACAGCGTTTCCTCGCCGCCGGAAGCAAATCCAGCCATGCAAGTAATTCCTTTCCCATGGCCTTCAACGACCCGAACTGGCTCGCTGGCCCCCTCTGCTAGGTAGTTCAGGTTTCCGGAAAGCGACAAGCTGATTATGAGGCCGTCAGATCTTCCAGAAGGCCAAACGACACCGACTTGCTGGTTGGGCACGCTTGGAGTGCCTTCTCCGCCTATTGTCCAGCTTTGTATTGCTTTGCCATGCTCAACATCCCAAATTTTCACGGTACGATCTGCGCTAGCAGTGACAAATTTGTCTGAAGTTTGAGACCAAGATACCCCGAATATGCTCCCCGTATGTTCTCCTTCGCCGATTTGAGATTTTTGCTCTCCAGTCTTCCCGTCATAGAGCCAGATTCGCCTATCACCGCCAACGCTGACCAAGTTCGCCCCATCCGGGCTAAATGAAACCCCCCAAATGTAGTTGGCATGTAGATCTCGAAGACCGTTTACGTACTTAAAAGGCGCTCCGTGATAGAAAACGAGTGTCCTATCGTCACCCGCAGTAGCGGCGCGTAGTGGTCTCTGTTGTCGAATGGAAACGGAGTTTATAGGCATGATGTGGCCACTGATTTCGCCAACGGTGTTACCGCTGTCTGCTGTAATGCAGCGACCGAACTTCCGTTTGCCCGCTCCAACAGCTATGATTCTCTGGGAGTCACCATCCCAGGCGAGATCGTGGATTCGGCCGCTGATAATTTCGTATTCCCCTTTTTTAATACCGTCTCCTACGCAGTCCCACACTCTCACTGTACCTGCATCGTCACCACTGGCGACATAGTACCCAGACGGAGAAAACCGTGCGACAGTTGTCTCGGCTTTGTGGCCGGTATATTCTGTCGCGATGGCGGGGTTATCAATCGAGCGTAGAAAGATAGATTTATTGGACTGCATGCGCGCACATCAGCAATGCCCATGGCACTTTTAGCAAAGGTTAAATAAATAAAGGAGTGTGCTTACTGCATAAGCTAATCTCTCGCCCTTTGGGTCAGACGACAGTTGCGTTGAGTACCCTCTTCTTGTTGAGGGGGCGGCTGCCCACACGGCTTCTACAAGCAACTTTCAGCATGTGAGTTCAATGTTCTTTCCAGAAGATCCTACCCTTCGTGATGGACATTGGATAAATATGGCGATGAGTGGACTGGATTTTGCTTATTTGACTTGGTATTCTTCACATATGACTAGGTATGGCAATCGATGTAGTGGAGTTGTAGAGGTGTAGAGGTGTCGAGGTGTGGGAGGATGCGACAGCTCTGAGGCAGCTAAATAAATACCAACAATAGCGGCGGGGTCCGCATGAAACACTGCGCAACACAAGGACTTGCAGGCTCATGCACAAAGTTGGTGAAGGGGTGCCAAAGTCAAAGAGTAGCTTGTTTTACGTCTTCATAATGCGCCATGAAAAGAAAGAGGTTCTTTAAATACAAAACGTCTATAGTACACAGGTATACAATCTCACTTTAACCTCCTGAACACCCCCATACCACAACGACCAGAAATCAGGCAGCATAGCCTCTTTGGATTTTCAACCTAGCTGCAGCGAGTAATATTTCGGGGTGCTTGTGAACACTGGGCATAAGCCCAAGCCCAATGGCTCGCCGGATGGCTTTGGCAATTTTTCGTTGGTTGACTGGCCGCAATCCAGTCTCCGAAGAATGCCTGATGCGGCCCATCTCTGACATGTATTCCGACATTATAGAGAAATTCTGTTCGTAGTAGCAATGTTAGCCTGATCCGGTGTCCGGCATGCAAATGAAGCTTAGGTGGGCCGTACTTTGTATTGGTGTAGCGGGTTCATCGAGAGGGCGTCAAACGCATCGGTCGACGGACTCTGTCTCTTTTTCCATTTCTTCATCTCCGCTGCACTGAGATCGTGAGGAGCGTATATGTCACCGGTCTTCCACTCGCGCGTTTGACTCTTCTCCAAGACCTTTATCTTTTCCTGTTGGATGGCTTGTTCGACAAACTTCTTCCGTGCCGCGAGCCTTGTTTCCGCACCCCTAATTCTCCTCTCTAAGGATAAACTGTCAGTTATTGAACAAAAGGAGTTTACAATGAATGCGTAGAATCGATTTATGGGCGAGTCTGGCTCAACAAGAACATTGCTCACCCTGGGCCATGCTCCATGTAGAGTTCCAACGGCAGACAGCCGGCTGACTGCCAGCTTCGGGAATGACCGATCTAGTCAAGGACCGTACCGAGCCCAGCATGGAAGCCATGGCGATCTCGAAAACTGCCTATAGGACTCGAAAAACGGAGGTGTGAGGGGCTGTTGGGAATGGCTGGGCTGTGGTGATTGACGTTGGCAAAAGATCTTTTTGCGGCTCTGCTTTCGCCGATTGTTCCATCCAGACCGCCAAGCCTCAATCAAGCTCCTCGCGGAACTCGCGAACACTTTAGTACATACATATCAACTCAACTCTACATTGTCAATACACGCTTCGACCACTTCCAATTCCTCTTGCATCCAAGGACTTTTCTGTCCCGTCTATGTAAGCTGGCGCTGCCGCTCACAGCTGAAGTGCTACGTAGTAGGTTTTATCTGACTCTCGGTTCCTCAATGATCCCTTGGATTTCAAAACTCACCATCACTCGTGTAGGCAACCTACACAATGCGCTCCCACCTCACGCAAGGCGTTTTCCGCGCAATTGTGGAAAACAGACCATATAGTCACCCTCGATGTCGAAGACACCTCGCGTTGCTATTGTCGCGCGGAACGCCGGGATGTCGCGTGCAAATTGCCCAACGGCGATCCTTCTTTGGGTTTCCCGGCTTCCAACGGACAGGTAACGAGAAAGATGGAATTAAACAGGAGGTGTCTATGGATCTTGCCGCGAGCCGAATGGCAGAGCTAGTTTATTCCCAACAGCAACGGTCTCGGCCTCCGGCGCCATTTGTCCTTGCCCAAGCCTTCATGGGCTACATTCAAAATCGGCTTGAACAGCCAGGGATATTAACGCAACATCAAGCGCGGCTTCTTTGGAGGACCTTTGAACATCTGATAGCCGAACATCCTTATGAGGAAGCCTCCGGCTCGGTGCGACTGTTCTTAGAGATATCGAATTTAGAAGATACTCTTACCTGTCTGTCTGAATCCGAGTTTGACCGCGGAGCTCAAAAAGTCGTGAGCCAACTCGCCTCCTCGGTTTTTCGCCAGATTCGCAATAGGCTTAAAGAAACAGAGGCAGATGCCGCAGACCATGCGCCAAGTGTACCTGCTGTTTCGTCATACATTAAAGTGTTATGCTCTTCGGGGTCCTCAGCAGAAGCTATGAGCGTCATCGAGTCTTTCCGGAATTCTAGTCTTAAGCAAGCTGGCCTACTACCGTGGATTGACGTAATCCAAGGATTTGCGGCGGAAGGCACAGACGAAGCTGCTACGATGGTGTTAGAGAAGATGGCACAGTTGGGCATCAAGTTGCATCCGCGCGCTCACGAAGAGATAGCCGCCGCACTTACTCAAAAACACCATATCGGAGTTGCCAAAAAGATATATGAAAGCATGATCGAGAATGGTCTTCAACCCACGGTTGCAGCTACTGCGGCCACCATAAATGTTGCCCTTCGGAATTCTATGGTGGAGTGGGCGCGCCAAATTTTTAACACCCTACCTCCCTATCCGACGCCCGAAACCCGAGATATAATACTACTTTTTGAGGCTGTTGAAGGGTATGGAACCGAGCATATCATCAATAAGCTAGAGAGCCTGGTGTCAACGAACCCTAAGGTGAACTCTGGGTTAACCATCGCCACCGTTAACCAACTTATGGAATATGCAGACGAAATAGCGAGATATGACTTAGTAGAAGAGTATGCGTCGATGGCAACGAGGCTAGGGCTATATCCAGACAGTCAAACACACTTGTTGCTGGCCAACTCACGGCTGCAAGCAGGGGATGTTGTCGGAGCGGTTCGCTTGTTTCAGGATCTTGGCCCAGAGGTTGTTGAACATATGGATATCGGCTTGGCCAACAGACTAATATCAGAGCTTTGCAATGCTGACAATGCCGACTTTAATTATGACAGTGTCCTGTATCTTGTTGATCGAATTATCGAAGCCAATGGTCGTTTCGAGGCTGAGACGTTAGCTGCACTCTGCTCCAAGTTGCTATATCGACATGACTTGGAGGGGATATCTCAGCTTCTTCGGCCCATCCTGGGTTCCTATAGCAGTGACGAGGTTTCAATAATGCGAAAACGGTTTATAGAATACATCCTCGACATAACGGAGTCGGCGGAAAATGTTTGGGAATCGTATGAGTTGTTAAACCTTGCATTTCCAGACACTTCAGTCCAAACACGGACTCGGATCATGAAAGCCTTTTTTGACCGAGCTCGGTCAGACTTGGCATGTCTTGTGTTTGGACATATGCGACAGAAGCAGAATGCTTTTCGTCGGCCAACTGCTCACACATACGCGGCCTGCCTACATGGCATCGCACAGAATGCAGACGCCGATAGTCTTCACCTAGTGCACAACATGTTGAAGCTCGACCTTGAGGTTGGGTTATCTACGCAGGTATTCAATGCTCTGATGCTAGCGTATTCCGCTTGTGGGATGCCAGAGCAAGCCATGGAATTCTTTCGAGACATTCTGCATTCTGAGGAAGGGCCATCGGAACTCACACTCGTTATATTCTTCCGGGTCTGTGAAACCCATCATAACGGTATACAGGAGGCAGTGAAAATGATGGAGAAGCTGAAGTCGCTGGATGTAAACGTTGATAGCAAGATCTACAACGCTTACATTGGAGTGTTGGGGGCGCACTGCGAGGTGGAACGTGCGGTGGAAGCAATCCGTGATATGGAATCACAAATCGGCGAAGGTCCTAGCAAGATTACGTATGTGGTAAAACCCTGTGAAATATAGTACCGTTTACTGACTCAACTATTTCCTTGCTCTATAGATTTGGAATACTGTATAATACAATCCCCATGGAGCACTGGCAAGATGAGGCTGAGAAATGGGCTAGGGAGACGTTCCCAGAGGTATGGGCTGAACTTGAGGAAACCGGGTCTGATGCAGATGAATACGGCCTGCGAGCATTTAAGATTGAACGGTCCATTCCATGTGAAGAGGAGGTCTAGATGTGTAAGATATTGGGACGTGGGGGAGTAATAACGTTAAAAGGGCTGGTCGACTTTTTACTAGTTTTGCATATTCGGTACGAAATTTCCTGAGTTTTACGCATCGGATATGCTTACTTATGGGTTGGAGGTTTTAAAACTGCATTTGTATATATAAAAAGCTTTTGCATGCATGATATAATGGGTGTCTTATTTTACTATGTTAGCCTATTTTTTGTATACTTAGGTTAGAATGGTGTATCTTGTTTGGCATGCCTTGTATCGTACCTAAGGGTAGCGACTGGATAATAGATGATGCTCTGCTAGCACAAAGATCCAGGAATTCTAATGAGAGGGCCCATCTAGCTAACATCTATGATAGTCTAAGACAAGAGGGACATTTGGGAGAATCGGCGTTGCGAGCAGGACCGATACTAGAGCAGGTTGAAGGAGTGGATAATGCCAGCAGAAACATTGCGAAATGGACGCAACACTCATTCATAAACAAGCTAATATGGCGAGCCGATGCTTGTTTTGGATGCCCAGGTATCGGTTTCGTCCTGGAGTCAGGTTTCAATCGAAGCACGGAACCTGTAAATATATGGGGTCAATTTGCTCTAGAGTTGCGCACTCAATTCCACACCATATTCTTTCATAGACAGATGGATTGAGAATGACAGAGAGAATCAGATATACAAGTTCAAAATAGAAACAAGAGACAGATGGGTAGAATAAAATAATGATACCATAAGAGCAATTGGCTAGAGATAAGAAAAGGACACACATTCCAGACACATATATACCCTCGAATTCATTTGCCTAAATCCATTACTCCTTAAAAAGCGCGCGGAAAATGACAAGAAACACGAAAAATTTGCTCAACGGGATTCGGGCGAAACATTGAATCAACAAAACTATCAAACATGTAGCAGAAAAATTGGGGGGGCAATAAGTTATCTTCGCAATATCGTGCTGTCATCGCGCCCCAATAAACAGCAAGACACTGCAGGTCAAGAAGCACGTCAAAACTATATCCAGCACTGCGTGTCACAGCGGGGAAAAAAACACCCAAGGCCTCCAGTTTAACAAAAGGCATTAAAAAAGGCTCAAGCTGACGCGTCAGCAGCTTCGTCGGCGGTTGCTGAAGTAGGCTCCGCATCTGCGGCGGAATTCGCGTTGGCCTTGCCGTTCGCTTTCGCTGCTTTCTTCGAGGAGGTAGCAGAAGCGCCCTTTGCAGGTCTTCCAACTTTCCCTTTGGTTTTGACAGAACTGGCCTTCTTCGCTGCGGTGGAGGCTTTGGCCTTAGGCTTGGGCCCAGGCTTAACCACGTCCGATGTGGCTTTGACTACGCGGTTTGCGGTCTGCTTTTTGACAGCTGCGGCGCCACGGCGTTTCTTCGATGCTGGAGATGTAGAGATAGGTTCGATGACACGAGGGCGGGAATTGCCAGTTGATCCACGAGTAACTGCCATGCTTGAGTTTGTGTGTTTGGAGTGACTTGCGCGTCAAAAAGAGATCGGCAGAATGCCCAGCTGTGATGGCTAATCGAGCGCGACTTCTCCTCTGGGCGGCAATGAGGGTGAAGTTTGGTCTGTGATGTTTGTTAGCGCAAATATGGACGGATGAAGGGTCAAAACAACGAACGCACGAAAGATATATACGCAGGGCGGTTTGCGCAAGCGCTGTTTTGGGTTGACGTGTACACAGAGAGGAAGTTACAAGGGAACACGATGGAAATAAAAGGCGAACGCGGAGGGATACAAGAAAAAAGACTGACAATAGATGAGGATGGAGAATGACGGCGAAAACAGAGATGATGGTTAGGTTGCGCTCATCGACATGAAGAAAAAACGGTCGTTGCGACGGGAACTGCAGCGCCATCAACCACCCCGGCGGCAGAACCCAAGCCAACAAAAGACAGATACATACCTTGGGGGACGAGAACAGGCTAAATGGCCGTGCACCAGAGTAAAGTTCAGCTGAAGGGTATGCGACCGCAAATTTCCATCGGAGGAGTCAAGATCAAAGCTGAAGGGGTTAGGGAATAGCCATGTTTTATCTAGGAGAAGCGCGTGCGGAGGGGTTTCTTGGGAGGACACGGACACGGAGCAGCAGCAGCAGCAGCAGCACAAACAACAAATACTTGGATTTCAATTATGGAAGTGCAAAACAACAGGCATTATTTCATTTGCTCGCTCCTATTTATGAGGATCCCCCCATCTTCTGTTCTAACCGCCAGTTGAACCCTGCTTGTTGTGGTGATGCCCAGAGTTCCCTTGTTGCTGCTGGACGGGTTTGGTGGGCGCATACCTTCTCATTCCCTTCCTCTCTCTGTCTCTCCCCTGTCATCTGCATGGTCAGATATCCGACTATTCGTAGCTTCCCGCAGGACAAAGGCTGAACTCCTAACGAACAATGATAATCCCATTGTTTCAGCATCCGTGTCTGTATCTGCCACCGTTGGCATCCACGTAACCGGATAGCGTGCTTTTCTCTCCCCCAATCTCAGGCCGACTCTCCCAGTTCATGAGGCAAAAGTCGCTTCAAGAAACATTCCTTCCCGCCATCAGTGATTCTGAAGAGCTTGACTTGCATGGGCTGCTGGAGGACGGCTTCGGATTGCGCTGGCTATCACTTTCACTTGATCCCTAGACATCGTAAGGGGACCCCAAATTATATTCCCACATAGATAGCGAGGCATTTGGGTGCTCAGCCCAGATGATCCCTTGCAAAGAGGGAAGTATAGCCAACTTGAGTCATCAGTTATAACTTATCTCAAGGGTAAAGCCCTAATCGCCAATCTAATCAACACGTGACCCTCCACCAACTGGCGCTCGCTAAACGGGCTAAATCGGGTAAGCCAGCCCAGAAGGATACCAAAAATGTTCCAAGCACACATCTAAACGACTCAGACCCCTTCTCTGCCCTCCCCTTCCAACGCCGTCGTCGTCAAAGTGATAAACCCGCTCCGCATCACTCCCCCGCCAAAATGACACACGAGTCCGTTTTCTTCAGCCGGCCACGGAACTATGGCAAGGGCAGCCGCGCTTGGTATGCGATCTCCCACCTCTCACCTCCCGAATCCTCAGAATCTTTGCTCGTGGGCAACGAACGAGCAGGTTGAAAGAAGAAAAGAAGACCAACTAACCTGAAATTTTGATATAGCCGCGTTTGCACGCACAAGGCTGGTCTGATCCGCAAGTATGGCCTTATGGTCTGCCGTCAGGTGCGCTCAATTCCAATACGCTACTTCTCCGCTATGCGTTGAAACCCAGTAACTAATCTCCTACGTTTTGCATTCCACAGTGCTTCCGTGAGAAGGCCGCAGATATTGGCTTCGTCAAGGTAAACAAATCCCGCATTTCGGTCCAACGAATTGAGCAACCACCCCCTGGACAGTTTCCTATAAAGTTCGAATCGGCTTACGATCTTCCTCTTATCTTCTTATAGTACCGATAAATCAAACATCTTCGCTCGCGCTCCAAATTCCACCCCGCAACCTTAACGTTAGACAAAAATAAAATAAAAAAGACATCCCGATTTCCGTCGAATTGTTCCGATTTTTATCCAGCGATGGGGGAAAGATGAACGCGAGGCGATAGTTGCTATAGACCAACAAGTGGCTTAGGGGTTTTTGCTTATGATGGGTTAGGATGGAATGGGTTGTGGGGTGTGTTTTTACCTCCGTGTGCGTTTGGGGGGGTTTGGGGTGATGCCGACACGCGCGCGTTCTTATGTCCTTGTTACCTGGTTTTTTGCAACGAATCAACAAATGCCAATTGCATGGGGTGTTTTCATTTTTTCCCACTTGAGAACCCTTTTTTAACAAAAAATCTGGGTGTTTCGGGGATATGAGAGGCCATTTTCCATGGCCCCGTAGCCTTTTGCTATTATATCCAATTGCAGAAGTTGAAAATGGACTTCCAACAGTTATTCGCGATCTTCGTGTGTGTATAAAAAAAAAAAGAAAGCTCTATGGACAACAAAGCCTGGCTAGGTATTTCGTACGGGAAGGGGAGTTCGGGAATTTGTTTTCGATGGCTCGGCGCGCTGACAGTTGGTAACTATGTACCGGCCGATCATGCCCGCATCAAGCCGGAGTCATTATCGGGTCTTGGATTCCCAAATATCCTCCTCGTTCACGGAGGCCAGACTATCCGATCTGTTCTGCATCCTTTCATTCCTGGAGAAGCGGTGTGACAAAGTCAATGCGCGGAAGAATCTAGGGGGTCTAGACCACTGCATAAGCACTACTTGATATCAAAAACCGAATTCTGACCATAGGTAGAAAGACAATCCGCCCTTTGTCTCCGTTGATGGTAGCTACGACTCTTGGAGGATGTTACGCATGCGTGATATTTTAACTACCGTCATCGACTACACAAAACAACTCACGTATTTCATTAGGAATAATAGTCTAACAAAATCACATTCAACATGTATACTATTATCAGAGCGAGAAGAAAGATCCGTTCCCAAGGCCAGGAGTAGAAACGTCATACATGAATATCTAATAAAAGAAAAACCCACAGTTCTTTTTTGTTTATCCGTGATTCCTCCACAATAAGTTTGGAAATATCAGGTCAGACGATGGTCGTGTCTCGAGGAGACTCTTGATCGAACAAGGAGATATATCTCGACATTAGAAGCAGCAGTAGAAAATATTCTTTTTTTTCCCCCTTAGAGCAATAATCTATAAGTCGTCATAGAGAAAGGGGACATCTTCTGAACTAGATAGAGATCTATGTTACGATGCTTTCACTGTTCTCTTGGACATGCTGTTTTTACCATTAGCATCAATAGTGGTATCAGTAAAGCATCTCAGGGATGGAACTTACAAGTCAAAGAATCCGAACTGGCTTGGAGCGCTACCGTATTCGTAAACGAAGCGACTAGCGAGGTAGCTGCCAAAAATCGAACGGAGGTAGTTGATGGGGACCTGTATTACAAGCATTAGCATTGTGTATAGGGGAGAACTGCAGCTACATGGCGATAGAGCCCTGGAGATAGGAAAAAACTTACCCTCCCAAGAATGGTCTCCAATCCGATCTTCTCAAGTAGGAGGTTCGGTAGAGCATCTTTTAGAACGGCGTGTCGCAATGGGATATCATCCCAAAGCTCGGATTGTTGGAGCTCCTCATCGAGCTTTGTGATGGCAACGCTGAGCTTATCGCTGAGCATGCTCTTCGGGATGCCCGTCTCTTCGTACTCGCGCCAGATGGCCTCAAACTCCAATCTAGCATTGCGCTGGATTGTTTCTTGCACTTCGCGTACGTAGTCATTGTAGAATTGTGGTGGCGTGCCATCCTCTCCGACGCACATGTTCTCTTCGAATCCCTTGTCGTCGAAAGACAAAGAGGCCAACACCTCCAAAGAGGACGACGTAACACCGCCCTTATTGACCGAGGCGTCCTTGAACAAGACACAGCCCGCCTTCTCCAAACGAAGCTTGCTATCTTGGGTGAGGAAAAGATTGGCTCCCTCCACAATGTATGGAATCAGAGACTTGCCGTGGGAGATGAGATTACCGACGTTGTTGAGGTCGATAGACTCGGGTCTTCCACCACATGGAACAAAGATATCATAGGATTCAGTGCTGCGTACGTGGAAAGTATTGCGGAAAACGGTTCCATTATTGACAACCTCTCCGTTTGGAAGAGTGACGTTGCTTTCATCAACAAGAACTCTATAGCCTTCAGGGGAGAGCTTGGAGATATCAAAATTTGATATCATCACACGGTTCTTGGCCAACCTGAGGAGTTCCTCATGATTCAGGCCTTGAGGGTCCACAATCACACCGGATCCGTCAACAATAGCTGTGTATTTCTCGTTTGACCGCAGAATCTCGTTCGAGCCGAGGTCACCGTCGGGACCACCAGTTTGTAGCTTTCTAACAGTTGAAGGATCGATGCCAAGCTTTCGGTAAATACCCAAAACATACTGGCGAACAGATAACGTTGTCATTCCATAGGTATCGTGAGGAATACCACCCAGCTTAGGGCTCTTGCCCGTGAAGAAGGATTTCCACCATGGAGCTCCACGCCTCCTAGCGTGGTGAGTGGCCCAGTCGACCAATTCGGCGGTGTTCTCATCAGGTCCCAAGAAGAGAATTTCGTCCTGTCCGTGTAAATCGACGATGGGGTCCTTGATACCAGGGCTAGCAGGAGGAAGGAGAAGGTCGAGGATGCTATCAATATACTTCTCAAACGCGACTCTGGCTTTATCTTGGTGATTAAAATCAAGCAAGATCACGCCCTTGGAGCCTCCTTCGGGGATATCCTTGTTTTTGCGTTGCTGGGTATTTGCGAGGTTGTAGTTCTCGTCGAACAGCGATCGAGCATTGATAGCATAAGCTTCCTTATCGCGACTCTTAACGATACGGATACCTCCACGCGAGATATCGCGGAAGCGAAGATGGTATCCACGGAACTCGGAACTGATGACAAGGAACATACCGTACAGACGATCGGGATATTCGTGTTCGGGGAGAAAGTCCGCGTTGAGTCGGAAACTCAAAGCCACCTTGGTAGGAGTATAAAAGTTGGTCTTGAGGACAGCATTGTTGAACATACGGAACGAGGCCATGACCATGGCATCATTTTCGCTCACAACGGTTTTTCTAACTACTTCGTCAAGACGCTCCGGGTCCAAGACTTCATCCACCTGCAATCGTAGATAACTCAATGTGGGAAGGAAGTCATCTTCCGCTTCGCCTCTTGTCTGGACATAATGCGTATTGGCGAAATCGAGGTAGAATTTATGGATAAGCTCAGGATATTTACCGATGATCTCTAGGATATAATCCGACGTAAAGGTCTCGGTACGGAGGCGCTTTTTGAGCTTAGAAAGGAGCTCCGCATGTGCACTGTTGTTGGAATCAAGCAGGGCGGCCAGGGAGGTGTATTCCGAGCCAAGGCGGTTCAAGAACTGCTGCACGAATACCCAAACGCAGTGGGCGTAGATTGTCTCCTGTAAGCTTAGGCGTCCGCTAGCAAAATGTCCCTGGAATTTGTTTTGAGGGATGCAGTAGAGCAAGGAGATCTCCTTCATAATCTGATGGATCGCGGCTTCAATGGGCGGATGTCTTCCCTTAAGATCAACGCCAGGCATGGGACGGAGATAGAGAGAAATGACGGTAATTCCATTAGAGAAGTTTTCTAGATACTTCCGGGAACTCGTCAAGTGATAGTAGTGGTAAAGGTCGGACAAAGCGCTAAACATGCCCATGGCTGACCCCTGGCGGTAGGCAATAACGAGCCTCTTTTCTCGGCTACCTTCGATTTCAAACATCTCAATGACGGGACCGGACCGCGCCACTGCATTGATGATGATTTCCTGGTAGATTGCCTTTGTGTTTGCAGTGGCCTTCTGTAGAAAGCGTTTCTCGCCCACCACTTCGATATTCGTTTCGCTAGGGTCGGGATGAGGTTCGTTAAAGTGACACTTGTAAACGAAATAGCAACGTAGCTGCTGCTCACTCTCATCTGGTAGAGAGCTGGAAGAGCGGAAGGTTTCAACCCGATAGCTGTTGGTAGGGGTTGATCCATTGATGTACTTCTCATCTATGCGTTGCTCATAGCGAGGACCTTCCACTGCGCTCACACCAGGCCTGCTCGTGTCGATGTACACAGCATGATCAGCAGCTTCTTTGTCTAGCCTAATTTCCAGCCTCTTGTCGTCCCGTGCATACGCAGCGACTTTGGCGGCATAGAGGGAAAGGATGTGGCTGACGATTGCATCGACAGTCTCGGTTTGGAAATACATGTCGTCAATCCCCAGCAGATTATAGAACCAGTTCGTTTCCGAAGCGACAAACTCTTCAGGGATGAATCCCTTGGCTTCTATTTGGTCCATAACTGTACGTATACAGATATGTTAGCCCCCTGAAACACATAAAACATTCGTATCGACGGGAGATACCAGAGAAACTACTGACCAGCTTCCATTTGCTTTTCCTTGCCTTCAAACTTGGCAGCAACGTATCCAGGGCCTTCCTCTGACAATACTCGGTGAGTTCCACCAGGGATTCCCAGATGAGTTGGCTGGGGGGACGGCTGTCGGCCAGGGGTTCGAATCACAGCATCCAACTGCTTGTGGAGAAGCGTAGGCCTCTGAAACCCGGTGGGGGTCCCTGCGCCTGAGCCTTCTGCAGACGACATAGGACTGACGCCAGGCCTGATTGCATGGGCCGTGCCGTTGGCTTTGGCTGCCGCTTTGGCTGCTCCCTGCGCCGCAGAGGCGGGGTTGAGTGACGACATGACGTGAGGGGTGGCCATGATGAAGGAGGATTTTTCTTTTTTTTAAATCTCTAACGGCACATGGAATTATGCATCAGATGGGAAGATGAGGGGGCTGGAGAAGAAAGTGGAAGTGGGATATAACGCGAGAGAGCTCGTGCAGTCAGCTAATTCGAGGCAAAAGTGGAGGGCATATCAATCCAAGCAATGGACGCACATCAACAATGAAAATGACGCCACAAAGGGGTTGTTGTATGGGTGGTAGATGCACTGAGCGAGAGGACTGGAAAAGGAAAAAAATAAAAAAGAGAAAAAGAGAAAAAAAGAAGTCAGATTTGGGCGGAGACGATGACTAAAATACTAATCGGATGGGGCAGCTGTGCAGAAAATTGGCAGCAGAAGTTGGAGAGCTGTCTGGAGAAAGTTGCAAGGTACCCGGGTGGGCGAGAGTTCCGCTTGGCTGAGTGGCCAGCACCCGCAAAGGGGAAACCCACCCACCTGATCTCTTATTTTTTATCATGCCAACGCGGAAATCGTCGGCTACCGTGGCTACTGCTGGCCGGTCTCCTCTTGTAAATTCGTATTTATGATTATGCCTCACCAACAGGACTGATGATGAAATAGTAGTATAGCTAATTCAATCTAGCCCCGCATTCCCATTACTTGCCCGGAGGATGTCATTGCAGTCTAGTATACAGCAGCGAAATGACGGTGAGAGTCAGCATGAACTACCCATTCGTCTATACAACCCAGCTGCAGTTACTGGTTATTCATATTTGTCTATCAACTCCCGGTTTTCCTCCATGTTGCGGCATCCGGAACAGTTCGACGTCCCTCACTCTGATATCGTCTGATAACGACGATGACCCCTGATAGCTTGGCAGCTCCCCTGTCTGATTGGGCATCACCAGCTAATCTACTCTGTATGAAAGCAATAGAAACCATTCCACCTTTCGAGGGTTTTTCCCGCCTGTCAAATTATTGTCTTTATTTTCTTGGTTTTTTTTTTTTTTTGTTTTTCTTTTTCCGCTTGGCTGGGGCTGGGCACGGGACCACGCCACGAGAGCACGCACATGATCAGCGCTGTTGCCCCGCGCCACGTGATTGGGACCAGACCATGAATGTGAGGCCTTTACCTGTTTGGGCCAGATTACGTAACATTGCCACTCACCGCCCGCGCCACGAGCAGCCCTAACAGAACACATGATCCACGTCAACCTCCAGCGGGCTTCCTATTGGCCTGTAGGCCGTCAGGTACCACAGGCAGCTGATTACTCCAGACCCCAGGTTTTGTCACTGCAACAGCTGAGGGACATATCACTTTCAACGGCTCAACGGTAGTTAGTCTTCATAGAGTTATCCCCGTTTGCCATCGCGAGCGGGCCAAAGTATGGGCTTGCTACAGAACTCCAAGCCGTGACAAGGCGGGTTGAGGCTGTAGTATCCGAACTTAATTTTCGGTATCTGGTTACTCCCGAACGTCACGAATTGCCTTGCCTGGCATGCAGATCCAAGAAGTGCAAAAAAACGTAAAAACGAAAAAAACGCCCATAAACGCGCACTTAGGTTCAAAAGTGACGCAATCGCTACGAGTCCGATGCGACTTTACGAGCCGCTTTCTTCTGACACGATGTCCTCTTCCATAAGATTCTATCCCACACAGGGTTTCATTTTTAGCTTTTTCTCCTCCATCAACTTTCAAATGAGTTGTTTTAATCTGCTCAAACGTCTCCTCATTGTTGGAACCAAGACGACTACCTGACTCTCGCGCTCGTTGTTTAGTTCTCATGAGAAGGTGAAGAATCTCTTCTCCCTTTGTATGCATGGTGCTGTAGTGTACAGCGCATATATGCAAGCCTGAGATACTTGATGGCCAGACGCATCTCTCTACTTTGAATACTCTGCGGTTGGTACCATGTATGTATGTATGTACATTCATACAGCCTTGGGAAACCTTAGCTTCCCTGATTGACACAATCCCAACAAAAAGAAAGATCAGGGTTTTTGACGGACGGTCTAGAGCGGGGTCTGAAACAGGTCTTTTTGCACCGTCGATGATACAGTAGCACCGGGTACCAATGAACCCTGTACATTGCGGACTGTGGGGTAGTTAGTACATATCGATGTAGTCGATACTTGTGTAAAGTTCATCCCCAACAATTCCGTCTCTGTTACCGTCGGAGGTCTATTTTTGGAAACATTGGGGAATGAAGCCGAATGCCGCTTCGTTGCATCCCCATCGATTTCCGCGCAGAAATGTATCTCTCTCGGCAGCTCACGCCCTTCTGCGGGTGCACGAAAAAGTACATCTCGGGTTGAGGTTAACCTAGATTTTCTTTTTTGCGTAGAACTGATCAATCAGAACAAGTTTCGCCATTTCATGATGCGCTTGTTTCTTTTGGTTTTTTTTAACGCAAAGTTTCCAGCTGTGGGATGGAAATTTGCATGGGTATACTCTGTACAGAGTATTGTTTCCAAAGGATGCGCAATCCTCAACTTCCCGACCCGCAAACTTTATCAAAGGGCATACGCACCACTATTCTGAATTTGCCCTGATGCAGATAAGCGGGTGGCTTCTAGAGCCTCTCAATTGGAAACGAAAAAAAGAAGTTAGAAAACGAAAAGAAAAATCCCCCCTTGCTCTCGGAGCGTGCAATTGCACACATTATTGATTGGTTGGACGTTCCTTCGTAAATTCCCGAACAACAGAGGAGCTTGCGCCGAAGACGAGGGTCACCCGAAGCCTCGTCTAGTTCGGGCATAGATGCTTGGGACTGGACAGTGGGGCCGACATCAGAGTGCTCGCTCTTACGCACTCCTAGCTAGTATAGTGAACAAAGCCCTGTCTGCGCTCAACTAAGGTATTATGTATGTATGTACATACCTTGATCAAAGACGAGCATTGCCAACTAGGAAGGAGATCATAATTCTGGCAACGCGTCATTTCAAGTTCTCATGGCGTCTCCCAGGGGTCGGGGGGCTGATTGAGCCCTTTTCGTGAAAATAATGGATCCTTGTCGACGCACACTCATGAGAAAATTCGCAAAACCTTCTTCAATTGCCGATAATAGTAGTGCGGTATTAAGCATCATCCACTTATATTTGATGGTGAAATTCTGGAATATCTTTAGTACGTCTGAGAATGTCCAGGCCTGATCCATGGATGATGAACCAATCCGCAGAAATAACCAGACTATGTATTGATTTGCCCCGGGAGGGACCATTCCCCTTCCATATCGAGAATATGCGAATATCTTCTCGCATATTTAGTAAGCCTTGACTTTGCTATGTCCACAATGGGTAACTGACAATGCTAAAGCACTTCTTTCTCAGTTTCTAACCACATGCAAATTCGAAACGCTAGACATTCATCAAATGGACTCGTGAGTTCAACGCCCAACCTCATGCTATTCATACAGCCACATATTCTATGCCTCGAGTCTTGGAAGAAGTAAGGCAATAGAGATATGAGCGAAATCGCCCCTCAAATGGCTCGGGATCGCAAGAGGTCTCATGCAAAGCGCCATACCCTGCGCTTGTCAAAAAACCAGTACAAACACTGCCTCTAAACAGCTGTTCAAGCATCGCAATGAGCTGTCCAGGTGCGCGGCAACAAAGGCCTTGGACATGCTGAAGCATTTCTCCAATTCGGATATCCGCCAAGGACCCTTATGCACATCGACTGCGTTGAAAAGAATATGAAAAGTAAAAAAGCGAGAAAAAGACTGAGGTTAGGAGTACTATCCTACAAGAATCAGTATTAAATGCCTCGCTAATAAACACACACCTCATCATCCTGGAATACGGACCCTACCAAATGGACACTAACCCTATCTACAAGGATAGTGCTCACATGCGAACGAGATCGATAATTGCTCTATTGGACAATCACCTAAATCCCTTCACATGGGAACAAGCAGCAATTGGGGACAGGCCAAATGAACATCAATATGGCTGGCTGGACTCTGACGACAATTTTCATTTAACCGCAACCGCGACCAGAGTGGTAGAATGTCGCTTGGAGATGGAGCAAGGGTTAATCAATGTTGTGGCCAGGGCCCCTGGCGTCAGACTAAATGCCACGAGGCACTGGCTCGATGAGGGCCGGAGGGAATTCCGTCGCTTACCCCAAATCCCTGGTGCACGCTGGGAGAAGGAGCCGGCTTTCCAGAATGTTCTTAGTGCACACCAATTGCGGCCTTCAGTCAAGGAGTCAGCCCGCCCTGCTGCAGGGGGGGGAAGGGGTGGGGGGGGGGATGGGGGATTAGCAGGGAGCTATGGAGTAAGGAACTTCCATGCTGCCTTCTGGCACCCTTCCAGACTGAAGATTTTTCAGAGACTCTTCGCGACGTAAACGGTAAATGTGGATAATTTTGAACATCTCACGCGACACAGATGAGGCCCCAGTTATGATGGAGGATGGTTCATCCATCTTAGGTCCACTTTCCACTCAACAACTCAACGGTTGGTCGGCTATTTAGACGCGGCGAACAATACCCCGAAATCAGTTGGGCTATATTTGAGTACCTATAGTAACGGCTAGCCCTGAAACCATTTATATAACGTCTCAAGCCCCCATGCCAGTGTCTTCCTTCCCCAGTCAATGTTTTAGAAGTCCGACACATGCTTGCTTCAGGGACTCCTCAGCTGCATGCAGATGAATCAATGGATGCTTTGTCTGGGGAAAATCTGGGGTTGAACAAATATTTTAGGAATCGTTACTGACAGCTGTCTTTTTCCCATTTCTTTCTCCCTTTCGCGGAGATGTTACGCGGCTGCAATATGTAGCCAGCTGGCTCACAGATTACCGAACGAGGACATTGGAGAGATTAACTACTATGTTACCATCCGTTGTCCCTCGATTGCCTTTGTTCCCTTTTCTGGATCTTCCAACCAAGACCTTTCGATTAACCATCTGAGAATAATCCCTCCGCATCCGAGGCTACAAACATATGTGGGGAGGCATGCGACAATCTGAAGTGACCCCTGCAACAAAGATTTAATCAATGGCCGGATCCGCTCTCCGCGATCTCCCTGCATATTTGTGACATTTTGGCTAATGGGGAAACGCAGCCCAGGCAGGGCGGGAAGGGAGCTTATGTAATAATGCTCAGCTGTGCATGTTCCTGCAGTTGAATTTCCCCGGAGCATGCGGGAGCCCCGGCCATCCCCCTGCGAAAGCCCCACAATCCTGGCCAGTTGCCCCAGATAGAATCCCCAAAGAACATTCCAAACCCACACCGGCTCCGCTCCTCTGCTCCACTTGTCATCAAATAGGGGAGCAAAACTTGAGACAGAGATGAGGCGAAAATATCCCATCCAAAACAAATCCCACGCCAAGTATAAAATATCAACTGCACAACGACACACACACACATTTGTTGGTTCACCTTTTGGTTGTTTATTCCCCACAGCGGCAGCGCCCGAGACAAAAAGAAGGCGGATGGCTGCATTGTAGGGCAGTAATACCGAATATAGACAGACCACCCACACGGGGAGTTCCCCAATGAGACAGAAGCCTGCTCCAGGGCTACTTATGATACGTGTCCATCCTGGCGCAAACGAACAAACGAAACCCCAACGCTGCATTTGCTGTTGGTTTGCAGCAAATGAGGCCCCCTGGTCACCGTTTTTACTCAACAGCAGGCAAGGGATAGCTAACTTCGCCTGGGTAACTGCTTGCGAAGAAAGGGAGGGGGAAGACCTTTCTTTGATGAAACCGAAAAGCTCTGACCGCCCACGAGGCGGGAGAGTAATATACTAACTCCGTTTAGTCCTACCTCACTAATATCCGGGGCTTTGTATTTTATTTTATTCTATTTTATTTTATTTCCCCCGGGGGCCTCGCCCTTTGCTTAGGCTAATAATAAAAGAGTGCATGGCTATATGTAACTATGGAGTAAAATAGCTCCGTTGACTATTATTACCAGAAACATTAAAAAAAAATTCTTCCCTGCTCTCTCTCTCTCTTTTATATTTTGTCCTTCTCTCAGTCTTACTTTCTCTCTCTGCACTCGTTTCATTCATCATTCATTCCCACTCTCTTCTATTTTCTTTCTTTCTCCTACATATAAAGAGAAGAAAAAGACGAAGAGAAACAAGTTCATCTGGTTGCCTGCATATCCTTCCGTTCCTGCAAGCCCATACGCAGTAATCTATCGCAAACAAATAAATCGCTCCTTTCTTCTCATATTGTTTTCCATATTTTACAAAAATATATCTCACCATTTTAATCACCCTTTAATAAAACGCCCCATCCCTCTCTCCCTCGATTCTTCGATCCATCAGCATTCATTCATCGACGCTTGATAACTCCTCCGGCTGAACGGGAAGAAAACCAGACGATTGGAGAGTTTTGACTTCGAGGTCCATAGCGAATACCAACAAGTCGAAAAAAGAAGAAGCAGCCAAGGAAAAAAAAAAAAAAACCGTGAGTAGAATGATTTCCGCGAAAAGGCAGACAGAGACTGTGTATTCTGGACCATCTGTGTGGAGGGGTCATGAAGTTGCACACTTTCTCGTTACTTCGTCCTCGCATCTGCTAACCCGATGGATGGTTCTTTTAAACTAGTGTGCTTTCCCTATCGTTGCTGCCCGACGAGTTTGAAATACCGAGGGAAAAGAAATCCTCTGATATCACGAAAAAAAAGAAAAAAAGAAAATGACATCAGCAGCCATGGCTCCAACCCGCTCGCAATCATCTTCAATTCACTCGCCAACACCTTCAAAGTCGACAAAGTCCTCACTCACAACCAACAACAACAACATGAACATCAACACGGGCACCTCTGCCAACCAAAAACTCTTCGTTTCAGCCACCACATTCAGCCAGGATATTTCCCGCGCCATGCAGGCATCGTCAAAACTGCCCAAATTTGCCTCATATACGGGCGGCGAGAATTCCGAGCATCCACCACCACCACCTCCATCGCCAGTTGGATTCGGAGCTTCGTGTCCCTGGGGATCAAGGTAGCAAAAGGGCGACCATTTGCTTGGGAGCAATAAATTTTCTTGGGTTTTATTTTCCCCCTTAATTTCTTTTCTTCTTTCTTTGTTTGGTATTTTTTAATTCCTGGGTTTCTCAAACGGTATAATAGACTGGAGTGTTGGGTTTTTTTCGGGGAGCGGCTCAGCATTGCTTTTTTTCTTTCTCTCTGATTCCTCTCTTTGTCTTCATAATTCTTCTCTTTTGTGTGTGTGTCCTTCTTGCTGCGAAGATTCCCCCCCCAACTGTATCTAATTCATTTATTTCCAACATATCATATTGGGCTTTACGTTTCAGGTTGTGCCTGTTTCACAAACGTTCACCGTTTCGAAGTCTCCGAAGCGTGGGATCGCAGTGTAGGGCTTGTAGCTGTGCAACGTTGGTTCGCATCCACCGACACCCGGGCTTTGTGTGTTCGCAGCCTCCATTGCTAAAGCCATATATTTTGTGAACCGTCATTCACGAGCATATTATTTCGCACGAGCTCTGGGCGTCTTGAGTTTGCGAATTCGAAGCCCTGCAGGAGTTGTTTAGACATTGTAAATGGCCTTGGCCTTATCCGCCATCATTGTCGGGTCTAGATCCGGTTCCGCCCGGGCTCGCAATGTCGGATCGTTCCCCAGGCCGCGCATGGGACCCGAATTGCTGCGATGGAGTCCCCTGCTGGGCTGGGGGAGAACACGGTGCCGTCCCATCCATCCCCGAGTACATACTGTCCAGAGCCTCTATAGCATTCACATCGCCCTGGTGCGCGCGACGGTTGAGTCGCTCGATTTCCGCCATTTGTTCCTCTGTCCGCGCCCAACCGTGCAGCCTGGAATCGATATTTTGATTTTTCTTTTGCGAAAGCTGTGTGCGAACAAAATCCGACTCGCCCTTGGCCTGTTTGACTTGGATTAATCGTTCCAGGAACCTTCCTTGGTTCGTCATCGGAGCTCCTCTCGGAAACAACGAGGTGCTGCTCGCAGCATCTATAGACCCCACCACGACACCCCGCACGCCACCTGTAGGTCGAATTCCGGCGCTCGAAATCAGGTTCGTCTTTTGACCGAGGAGCTTGACACGGCTGGCGGAAATTAAATCAAAGTCTCGCTCTCTACGGAGGACGGGGATCTCTGAGCGTTCCTCGGGGAATGAGAGCATCAACTCCGTACCGACTAGATCGACCCAGGAGCAGGAGAATATCTGGTTCTGGTATGAAATAATCGGATTTTCGGAGTGCAGATCCATTATCTGGATCTGGTCTTGTAGATCGGAATCGGTGTCAATGCCAGACTGTTGCTCTTCCTCTGGGACGATAGAGGCACGCGGCGAACGTGCGGAGGGGGACGATGATCGCTGCATAGATGAGGACGGCCTGGAGCTCGATGCGGGCACGGATCTTCTTCGGATGAGGCCATTGCACGAGGTCAAGTCAAGATTGAGGTAAAATGTCTGGAATATTCACGTCCATTTCCAGTTAGCCAACTGCTTCAGGGAGTAAGGGGGTAAGTAAGCACATCAGGCTAAGCGGGGAAGTTAGGAACGGACTTCCGTTTCCAACTCGTCGTATTCATACTCGTAATCAGAATCATCCGACATGAGGCCAACCGGCGGATCCTGTAACGGCGCGACCGACGAGGGTGGCATCTCTGGTTTCTTGGGGTAGGACGGACGATCAAGCGAGTTGGTAGGTGCGGTACGGAGGCTGTTAAAATGTAGCGGAGAGGAGCTCGTAGTGTTTCAAAGCCATTGGAAGCATAGGCGCATCTATTGTTATTGACGATCTGTTATGTATAACTGTTAACTCTTGCTGGACGCGGAGATGAAGATGAGATGCAGTGCCGATGACATAAGCTCCACCTATCTTATCGCGATTAGATAGGGATAACGTACATCCCTGTGACCTCGATCACACGGTGACCTCGATCACTAGTGTCACGTGATATCAAATTTCACCCTATCTAACTAACTATTGACTTGCTTGGCTTCACCGTACAATGTACGATTACTAGTCCTAGACACCAACGTAGAGGTGCAAGCCATGCCTAGGTGTCGTACACAGGCTCCGTACGACTGGAGTAAATGAAATTATACATACCTAGCCCACCCTGCAGAGAAGAAAAGATAAGAGAAGAAAATGAGATTGTACATACCAGAAATTATTCAATAAGAATGGCAAAAGATGGTGTTGAACCATCTGTAATCAAGGCCCTGGGGCGTCTACCTGGCTGTTGAGAGCCATCCTCTTCATCTGTATCAACTATCTCAATCACCTCTACCTCATCCTCACCATCTCGTACAGAGCAGCGGCTGGCATGGTCACGCCATTTGCAGTTACCACATGCTCCGCCAAAGTGACCCGGTAACCGGCGACACTCTGGGAACGGACGAAGACCTGGGCCACCACGGCAAGCAACACAAGCCTGCACCTCCGGCCGTCCCCGAGACTGGATAAGGATGGCATTTATGTACGAAGGCCGGT
>PDNA01000134.1:0-91666 GCA_002573605.1 Polytolypa hystricis UAMH7299 | reverse complement strand
GGGGGGGGGGTTAGGGGTAGGCTAGCTAGCCATAATGCTTTTCACATTTTGAATATGTCTTGTCCCTGCCTGTATTCGATAGTAATGGTATAATAAGTAATTTCTTTTTATATATTAACCAACTTCATGGCTAATACTGGATTTTCTCATCTCTCCAAGTTCGGCAGTATTGGGGGGGGGGGTTAGTGGGCAGCGCAGTTGTGTCAAATTACTTTTTCATGTGCCTTCCGCACAACCACACACCAAACCCAACAAAAGAAGTTAAGATATCAAGAAAAAAAGAAAGGGGAAAAATCCATCATTTCCATACCAATATTGATAGTAAAAAGCTCCAACAGTTAAGGAGGAGGAAAGACTGAAAAGAAAAGCCCCAAAAGAAACCCCTAATGACTATAAGTAATAAATCAGTATCAACACTATTGTGTAGTCCAGACAAAAAGGAAGGGAGTTAAAAACAGACAAAAACAGAACAGGGAAATAATAATACCTATTTAAACCCAACCCCCCCCCCACCTCTCTCCACCCAACACAAACCCCCAAATTCCAATAAGCCCAATGGAGAGAAAAAGCAGATACTTATAAGTAGCTTTTCGAATCACCGCAATCCTTCAAAGGAGGAGGGAAGTTATGAGAGGAATATTAAAAAAAGAAAGACCCAAAAAAAGAAAACCCCAACCCCTTTCCCTCCAACCCTCAAACTTACCAAAAAAGAAAAAAGGGGAAAATCCCTTAGCCCACGAAATGACTCCATCCATCCCATTTCTTCACGATCTCTGCCACCTCATCTGCTCCTGCCTCTGCCTCATCCCACCATACAACGGCGGCGACGCACCAGCCGCCCCAGCTCCATTCCTCGCCGACTCCTTACCAGCCATAAACTCATCCACAAACCCTTCAACAAGGCCAAACAACCATCCAGCCTCCCTCGACGCCCTCCCCCACCCAACGCTATACACATACCACGCGCCGCTCACCACAAACCCCCAAAACACAAGCCGAAACACCAAACGCACCCAAAACGCGATCAAGCGACGCGCGTAATCGACGACTTTGAGAGAGAGGAAGAGGATGGCGAGGAGCAGGAGGATGGAAGATATGTCCGGTGGGGAGTTGAGTAAGGTGGTTAGCGGGGAGAGAATGTAAGGGTCGAAGAAGGAGGTGCGCAGTGAGGTGAAGTGCATGGAGAAGGCGGTGTAGTAGGATAGTGCCTGCGCGGCGATAGAGGGCGGGATGAATTTTTGCGCGTTGTGAAGGGTGGGGAGGATGTGTTCTAGAACGAGCGAAGGGTTGGTTAGTATTCGTTTTGTGCAAGTTTTTCGGTCGCGCGCCCCGTTTTTCTCGCGGAGGTGTGTATTTGTATAGATTAGGGGGCGCAAAAGAGTGGATAAGGGGGAAACGAACCTTGTAGTAAATCCATCATGCCAGAAAGAGAGCTCTTGAGCTCCAAGGTAGACAAAATTCAATGGCAAAAAAAGGACCCAACGGAGCCGTTTGTCTTCCACACAGGAGGATCCCGCTGTTTTTGGTCGCGCTTCCACCCAAATGCTGCGGATGATATGAAACCGCAAACCGGCCTGAAAGCTACCCAAGCCCAATACAGTCGCGTTGGAGAAAAAAGGCCGGGTCAATAAATGGCGCCCTTCTCACTTTCTCGCGCCGCGCAATTCGTACAAGCAGCAAACCCGTGGGGGAGGGAGGAAATGGACGGTTCGCAGAGCTGGTGATCACGGGAGATGTGTCCCTCTCACATGCAAATAACGTGATGTATATAGGTCCGCGTAAATCAAGGAGACGTCGCTGGCGTGGGGGGTTGGGGATGGGCAGTTTAGTTATAAAAACCGTTGTATGGCGCAAATTCGAATTAAAAAGGGCGATGAACTGGACACAGTAGGGACTTACTTTGTTGCGGCTTGCAGCTTGCAGCTTACAAGTTCCAGCTGAGAATCGCAAGTGGCAGTCGGTGGCAGTGGCAGCTTCCTGCAGAGGTGCAAACATGGCAAACATAACAAATGAAGTGGGAAGGTGCAAAACAATGCCAAGACTTGGTTGATATGAACAATATTATGGAGAGAACGATGGACAATGTTTATTGAGATAATGTTGTTATTGATACATTCCTATTGTGTGAAGATATTATCTATACACTTATCCAGTTTCTTGCGCCAGTGCTATGTGTACTAATTCTTCTAAATTCTTCTAAATTCCTGCAACTATATACAATCTCTATACAAATCTTCCAACTCCTTTCTAACAGTCATAAGTCAGAACCCCAAAAATGCTCAAATGTATCCCTATCACATCATCAAAATATACCCGCCTCCTAAATATAAAATCCGATATATCCAAAGTTCACACAGCACACCTCCCATCATGCCTCATAAAAACAACAAGGACAAGAAAAAAAAAGGAAGGGGGGGGGGGGCGGGCCCGCAAGGGCGGCTTCATTTTTCCTTTTACCACCCAAAAGCCTCCTCGAAATACTCCACTTCAATCCCTCCTTTCAGCGCCTTATAAATCGCCACACGCGCTTCATCCGCCATCCCCCCCGGACCGCAGACCAATACCGCGCTCTTAGCACCGCATTGGTGGTGGTGAGGAGCAACTGCGTCTCGAAGATTCGACAGGATCTCGTGCACAATGTCCGGTCTGCCGGGTATTATTTTAACTGATGTTTTCTTGTCAAGTGTGTTATCTTCTGCTACTGCGGGGATATCCATATCGGAGAGAAGTGAGGTATTCTCATCTGCGGGCTGGAGCATCGTCCCCTTGTTGTCTGTGGGGGCGCGGGAGGAGGAGGTGCAGTAGAAGTGCATCTTCACATCATTTCTCCGCAGCGCTGGCGCGAGTTCGCCCCGCATGAGGCTATGGATGAATTCTTCGTCTCTGACGGACCAGAGCAGGGTTATGGTTTTACCTCTCTTGGACGGTGGTAGTAATGTCGCCGCTAACGATGACGAGGCGGAGGCGGAGGAGGAGGAAGATGTTACGCCATCAACATCCAGAACCTCGCAATCCTCCGTCGGTCGACGAATATGTTCTTCGATATGTGGCAGCGCAGCAGCAATTCCTGTCCCACCCGCCACGAGGACAATATTGTCATACCCGTCTAGGTCAATGACATTCCCATACGGGCCTTCGAGCAGGAAATCTGAAGTATATGTGTGCGTTGGGGATTTCAGACAATCGGCGCGCAGACGCTTGGTCCAGCCGTCAAAGGGGCGGATCCAGAAGATTAGTTTGCATGGCTCGGTGCTGGATCCGGGGGAGAGCTTTGCGGAGAGTTGAGATGGGGATTGTAGCTGAGCGGTGAAGGCTGGTGAGAATGAGGATGACGAGGGAGATGCTTGCCCGCCGGCACGTATTGGTGTAGGGACTGTGGAATAACCACTCTTCCACGCTGGGGATACACCGCTTTCTCTGTCTTCGGCGGTAGTCCAGCTCCCGAGCGTAAATGGATGGCTCTCATATCCGGTCCACTTGAATTGCTGGTAAATATAATAATACTCCCCGGCCTTGGGACGTAGAGATACCGATCCAGGTATGATTTCCAGTCTAACAATATCCGATTTCGCGCAATATGATACCACGCCCTTTGTGGAACATATTGTTCCCTTATTGAAGCGGACGTGGAAGTTGCATACGAGGACACGGCCTATACGGAGGAATCGGTCGAACAGCCATATGCCTACGATGGGCCATAGATATATGTCGTATTCCCCCCGGAAGATGCTGGTGTGGCTGAAAAACAATGTTAGCGAGGCGATAAGGGGATACATGCGAGAATAAGGGGGCTAAACTTACATGAAGAGACCGAATAATATGACCACCGAGAAGATGATATGTATGAGAAGAAAAGTCTCGTAATAATTTCGACGCAGCCAAATCGAAGAAAATACTAGTAGAAGGCTCATGAGGATAGTTCCCTACAGCGAAGCTATTAGACTCTTGAAGAAAATACTAGAAGAGGGCGTTTGATTTCTGACAAATCTAGACAACCCCGGGGGGAGGGGGGGTCGATGACTTACCACGGCACCCATATACCACCACGGCGAAGGCCAATAAAGCGTATACGTGCTCGCTAAGCAATAGCGCAAGAGCACAACAGTCAGCATCGCTTCTCTCTCCACCTCCATCCCCCCAAAAAAATCCAACTTACTCCACATGGTCAATAGCGAATATCCGATCGAATGCACAATGGCCTGAAACGTCGCGACCCTCGCCACCGCACGGTGAAACAAGTTAAACGTCGCAAAACTCCATCCCGTCAACGGCATGAGGGCGTTATTCCGCTGGCCAAAGAGCCATATGAGCGGTAAATTGGAGTAGGACATGATGCCCGTTCTGTCGGAGAAGTAGCGCCAGAATTGATCCCGTGGGTCGTCCCAACTAAGAGAAACAACCCAGTGTGAGCATGGAAATTGCTTTGCTATATACATACACTATTTCACCTAGACCAGAAGTATAAGATAAAAAGAGTGGAGTTTGGGACTTACAAGAGATTTCCCCAAAATAAATCATACGCTACAGCGGTCAAGATAAGACTCAGCGCATAAAAAGCCACGATGACAATGGCTTCAATTCTTGTTGGGACCGCGCACCAGTACCACAGGCGGCGATGGTACGTCCCGATCGCACCAGGGATGATGAAATTTGTTCGGATCCAGCGATGTACAGCGATGCAGCGGGATAATAATGCATCAATATATGATGGTGGAGATTTGGCTTGATGGTCTTCTCCTCGTCGCCGTCGATCTAGGCGGGCGGAGATGGCGGGTCTGAGGTGCCGGTAAAGTGTGCCACAGAGGATTACGATGCCCCAGAACCAGTAGGACACGAAGCTATCCCCCTCATAATTAGTAACTCTCTGCAATTCCTACATCAAATAAATGGAGTACTCACCCAAATGTATGATGTGCCCAAGTCTCAAACTCCCACGCTCTCTACCAGTCCCAGGATTCATTAGCACACAGCAAACTTCAACCTTCCCCTTTTCAAGAACGAGAATAAAAAGAACAGGGGGAAAAAAATAAAGAAAAAAGGAGACATACATTAGTCCTCCCGGTCCTATACCAATACCCTCTCGAAACCAGCACAACCACCTCCAACCTCACACCCCTACTAACCTCACCCACCTCCACCACCCTCAACCCCGCAATATACTCCTCCGTCAACTCCCCCTCGACACTCTCATATGCAGGGGTCCGTTCTAACCCTCCCCTTTCACAGTCCTGATTCAGGAAATCTAACCCATCTTGTATCTGCGTGGGGGTGCAATAGGTCTTTACGCCTGCGTAGAGCGAGTATGTGCGGAGCGTGTTTGTGCAAGTGTCGATGAGGAAGGGGGATTTTGCTTTTAGCGGCGTGATGGGGCTCGTGATAGTAGCGTTAGGGCTTTGTGAAGGAAGAGGAGGAGGAGGAGGAGGAGGAGGAGGAGGAGGGTCGATATTGGGAGCAAAGGAGAGGCGTGAGAGAGCTTCGGCGACGGCGAGGACGCAGCGTGTCTTATCGCCGGGAAGCGCGGAGGCGGGGGAAAGCAGGGCGCTTGCGGCGAGGAGGAAGAGGAGGAGGAGGAGGGTGTGTGGGGGGATCATTGTCGCTGTCTAGCAATACGCTGTGTGCTTTGGGCTCCCCCGTCTTTTCAACTTCTCCCCAGTCCTGAGAGGATTGGTTGGTTGGGTTCGCTCTGTTTTTGTCGTTGAAGGGAATGAGAAAATCGTGCTCTGTTGCTGAAATGCTAGATATATATATACGTTCATAAAAACAATAATAAAAATGTGCAAGAGAAAAGACCGTATCGTATACTCAATGATCGCTTCTGTTATCGTTTAGCCATGTCGTGAAAGCCTCTTCGTCATCAATTTAAAGCAAATGCACAGCTATGGGCGTCATAGCCCCAAAAATGCCATGAAGAGAGGGTCACAGAGGGGGAGAGAGAGAGGGAGGGAGAACAAAAGACCGAAAAATAAGACGATGAAACTTGAAACGGAAAACGAGTTGCCAGCATCACACTGGCTTAAATGACTCGCACATTAAGCATAATAATAGCCGACATAGGAGCGCAGATTCGGCACACGCAACACACGGACACATTTCCATGCATGACCTGGAAACGGAAACAGAAAAGCGTGCCCTCGAATTCAACAGCGTGTGTCCTGACATTGGCTGCTGCGTGGGAGAGTGGGGGGTTGTCTTGACTCTTAAAGCCTTGTGGTCGCTCAGAAGAAGGAAAAAATGGGTCCAATAGGCAGTTGGCGTGCAGTGAGCGGATCTGATAAGATAATATCTCGGCTAGGACTGAACTTTATTTCCGGGGCTCAGCTGATCCGATTCCCCCATCAATGATCTGATCATGCTGGGCATTTCTCACTGTCACTCACGAGACAAGAGAGGAGAAAAGATAATGATAGTTAGATTATTTATGTATGCATTTAATAGAGAACTCGTAGTTTAAAATATAGATCAAGACATGGTGGGTTGGATTGGCTTTTTTGTTTGTCGCACTCGATCGACCCCCCTGGCAAGATTGATAAAAAAAACCTTGATTTTGGAGATAAGGTTGATCAGATAACGCAGAGTTTCCATCAGATATGCACACACACACACCCCACACTGCTCTCAAATTTAATAGCATTAGCCACTGGATCCAAAAGCCCCTATACAAAATTTTCCTTTAAACGATGTGCCCCAAAAAATGCCTCAAAAGCGTATTATCTATTAACCTCTTGTATCTCTCTCTTGTAATCATACACACAAAACCCAGAAAAAAGCAACGGCAAGCTAACCAAACTCGCTAGACATCCACCCTCCAGCCAGTCCCCTTTCAGGCAAAAATGGCAAGAAAAGCTTGCAAGGTATATATATGTAACAAGTAGAAGGCAGATAGAAAAAAACAGAGAGAGAAGGAGAAAGAGTTCCCCACACACGCTCTCAAGAGAAAAAAATCGACCCCCAAGACAAAAACCAGGATAATAAAAGCGATGAAAGGAAAGGCAGTCCCAACTGATCCGATAGAAAAGTAAAATATGAAGAAGTGCAGAAAAATAAATGTCCAAAAACGGAAAAAAAAAGAGCTAGCTCTGGATGAAAGATGACCAGAGGAAAAAAGAAAGGTATAAAAAGAAAATAAATACTCCAAGCCGCTCAAGTGCAGGAGAAGAAATCTAAAAGGAAAAATGTGCGGCGCCACCGGAAGAAATTATATCGGCGAGCGACGAACGAGAACAGAAAACAAATGGGGAGGGTGTAAACATTCCTCAACCCAAGTAATAGGATAGTAGAAAAAGGTAAAAGAGGCCGAAAAAAAAGGCAAGAGGATATTTGATTATTCAAAACCCACCCAGAAAAAAAGTTGAGGCGCCTGCTAAAATGCACATTCATCCACGTATGAAGAAGAAGGGGAAAAAAAAAAGCGATTAATATACCCAATAAGGTCAGGGGCAAGCAATTATGTGAAAATCATGAATATGCGACAATGGTGTATATACAACGAATGGTCTGGCTTCGTGGTTGTAAGGGAGGACGTGGTTTGGGAAGCGTATTTTCAGAGGGTGTGTGGTTGATTAAATAGTCGACTGACCAGCCATAGTCAAGGCTAGACTTATCGGGATGCATCAGTTCAACGGAACAGGTAGACGAGACGAACGAACGTATGAAACGGAAATAATATATGAAGCAAAAGAAAGTCGGATATCGCCGTGGGTATTCGGAAAAGCGACGTAGATTTTTATTCAGGCATCATGTGCGAGGCACGTAATTCGGTTAATATTCATGGTTACTAAAATGTGGGTTGGAACTTCTGTCGTTCCGCGACGATCTCGGCTTGGAGTCTTCGGGTTTGGCGGAGTGCTTCGTCTCTGTTCAGAGGCAAATGGTTGTTAGCTATGAAATGGTTTTCTTTTAAAAATAAAGGGATAAACAAACCTGTCAGACTGCAACTCTGCGACCTCGATTTGCGCCTTATTCATGCGTCCAACGACTTCTTCCATCTCGCTATCAGCGTCTCTCAAGGCCTTCTCCAGCTCCTTGACCTTGGCTTCCAGAGCTTCTGTCTGTATGGCCTGGTTCAACGCCATGCCTTCTCCGCTCGTTGTGCGGGTAAGACGCGGAGACTTGGCGCCGGCGAAAGGCGAAGTGGGCATCCTGGGCGATAGCATTGCGGGACTTCTGACGCCGCTCTTGGCGCGTAAGAGCTGGGCATTATGGCTTTCCTTGAGAACGTCGACTTCAGCTTCGTGCATGGCAACTTCCTCCTCTGAATGCTGCTGTGCATGCATCAATGCGTCCTCCAAGAACTTGAGCTTAGTCTGCATCTCACTGATCCGCTCAGCTGAAAGATGTTGGTCGCGCTCTCCTTTACTAATGGCCTCAGAGAGGCGGTCTCGTAACGCTTTGTTTGTCGCCAGCTGTTGGTGGACTTGCTTCGCTAGTGCTTCACTCGCCGTAGCATCCATGGGAGAGCCGTTGGATTCTGCGAACTCCATCTCTTCTTGCAACTGTCTATACTCATCCTCCAGGGAGGATGCCGAGGCATGGAAATCCGCCATCCCGTCATCAGAAGATGGACGCTGGCCGGGAATCCGAATATCGTGTTCTTGCAAAAGTGCACGCAGCGAGGTGGTCTCCTGCTCTGCACGGTCAAGATCCATCTTTAAACCTCCCAGACCCTTCTCGCACTGCCATTTCTGTTCAAGAGCTTCGTCTGCACGTCGCCTTAGAAGGTTGATTTCATCTCGTAAATTCGTAACTTCACGTTCGTATCCTCTCCTTCTGGGCGAGCCGGATTGGCGTTCACGATCAAGCTCGAGTTCGAGCATCCGAACGTGTTTATCATGCTCGCGAGACTGGTATGAGAGCCGTTCAAGTAGACTCTTGACAGTCTTATGGAGGGCATCACGCTGCATTTCGACATCCTTCATCTTGTCCACCAGAGACTCCTTAAACTCACGTTCCTTTCCAATCATCGAGGTTGGCCGCGACCGTGAGATAGATCCGGACCTAGACAAGCCACCAGCTCTCGAAGGCATCCGGGCGAGGGAATTCGACCTTGAAAGGCCGACGGACATCCCTGCGTCTGCATTCTCCTCTGCTATTGAGTTGATGCGCTTTTGTTGTGCTTGCATATCAAGCTGCATCCTCCTAGCTTGGCTTAATGTAGCATTTTCGTTTCGCAAAGCTTGTAAGTCTTCCTGCATCTTAAACTGAAGCTGTGGCATAACTTCATCTCGCAGGTGGTCTCGTTCATTCCGATGCTGCTCGAGCTCCACACGCATGGCCGTCAAGAGATCCTCAAAGTTGTCCTTGAGTTCTCGTTCCTCTGCCAGGCGGCGTTTTGTATCTTCCAGAGCTGTCTCCAGCTCTTTCACCCTCACGGCACTATTAGACGCTTCAACCCTGTCACGACGGAACTAATTGTTGTGTTAGCCCGAGAAAAAAACAAGCTAGAAATGAAGGAATGTAGATGCAGTGTTTTACGAACCTGGTTGACCTGACTTTCTAATATCTGCACGTGTGATTCGAAGGCCTGCCTTCGCGACCTTTCCTCTTGCCATTTCTGTGACAACTCCACTCTCATCCGAGCTCTTTCCTGTTCCATCGACCGCTTAATCTTTTCCATATCTTCAGTCTTGCCACTCCCCGCATCGCTCAGAGGGTATTTCACGGAGCCATATCCCGAATCCGAGAAATAATCACTAGAACGACGATTGGAATCTGATCCCATGCTAGCTTCCAGCTGCAGTCTTTCTACCATGTCCTCCAAGTCCATCTCGCGTCGGATTGAGCCAGCCAATTCCGAGCTAATTTCGCGGAGTTCAGCGTCCATGTCTGCCAGCTTCGTCGCTAGGTCGTTGTCCACAGGTAGGGTCTGAGATCTGACAGGCATTTTTGCAGAACCCGGATACGAGTCTATAGATGGAATTCGGGAGGAAAACGATGTCGGCACAGTCGAACCATTCATCGGCGAAGGGAGAGGGGAGTGACCAGACTCGGAGATTTCTGTGGTATTGGATTCGGTTCCTGGCGACGGAGCGGCCTTCCAAGAGAAAAACGAGCTTATTTTACCTGGTGTTTTAGGTTGTTGTTTATAGTCGATTGAACTTGATGACATGTTTCTCGGGAGGGAATCGACTCGTAATGGCGGAGGCCTGTTTGGAGGAGGATGTAAGGCCATCGTGACGGACGGGGTGCGCTCTAAATTTGTTGGTGGAGGAGATGGAGGTTTGGAGACATGGACTATCGGTTCGTTGACAGGTTGAGGGGGAATAGAGGGCTCTAAGGGCGAGACATTCGTGGCAATGACAGAATCCCGGACGTCACTGGGAGGTTCCCTAAGGGGCGGAACTGGTGAGTCTGCAGGAGTTTGACCGTGAGGAAACCTAGAGCAGGTGAAGGTAATCGAATTAGTTTCATTGTCCCCATCATTATCCCCGTATAGTAGATGTAGATAGAACAAAGAATGTCAAGATTGATTGTATGGTGAACAAGGGAAGAATTTGGGGATAATCGCAGGAGACTCGTTGTAGACACACTTATCCAGATCTCTCACAACGAAGACGGGAGAAGACTCTTCCTCGGCTGAGACTGTCGGAGAGGAAGGGAGATCGTCCGATTGAGAATACTCCGCTCTAACGGTGATAGGGGAAAATTTGGGGCCGGAGAATTCGTCTGGGCTCACCAAAGGGGAGGCGGATGCAGGAAGGGGCTTCCTACGGACGGGAGAGAGGATGGTGGAAGGAGGAGGCCCGTTCGCGAAAGCGGAGGAGGTGGATTGGGAGTCGGAGGTGAAGGCGCGGTTTCGCCAGCGCTGTTGCAGCAGGGTCGGGGTGGAGGTTGGAGGCATGGGAAAGGCAACGGTGGTAGTAGCCGTGCCATCAGCGCCGGGTGGAGGCGGGCGGCTGGCCATGGCGAGGCCTGCTCCGTGCCCTCCTGTCAACCCCGTTCAATCAAAACGCACACCTTACTCAATTCAGCGGCAGACGCGCCAGTCAGGGACGGGGCGATAGACTACCTAGTCGTAGTCAGGGGTGCGTGTGGGTGAGTGGACGGGAGAGCAGGAGAGACGGTCTGTGTGAGTGGTGTGGGTTTTGACGAAACACGGATCAGGGATTTCTCCCCGGACAGGATAATTATTTTTCGCTAGGGCAAAGAAGGATTGCCATGAACTGGCTCGACCGAAATAATCGCTACTATTGGCAATAGTTAATTAAGTTGGGCCTATGGTAGCAGCGGGTTGGAGAGTGTTAATGAGGAGATGAGGAGGGATTCAGGATGGAATGGGCAGAATTAGTCGCGGATCGGCTGGGCAAGCGTTCAAGCGTTCAAGGGGCCATGGAGAGCGCACGCCACCAGAGATAAGAATAGCGCATGGAGCAATTAGCGAGCAGGGGGGGAGAGGGAAATAAGAACGACGTTAAAAGGGCCAGGGCAAGGAACAATTGGCTAGCGAGGGAGGGAGCCCCAGTCAGCTCAACCCATCGTGGTGTAGCGGGTGGGCGGTTACACGGTGCACACAGCACAGCACGGATGAAGGATGCCCAGCCTGCCAGCCTCCAGGGGGGCTTGCCAATCTTCACGGCTTGGCGTGGGTGTTGCTACTATCTTTCTTCGAGAACTGCCGCTGTGCAACAGAGTGGAGAGAGAGAGCTCTGCTTCTGTGCGTGGCCTTCTCTTGATACTTCCTAGCTGCCAAATAATAACACGAGAAATTGTATCTTTGAGCAATCTCTACCAACACCGAATCATAACCTTACTACGGCGTACTCTGTACTGCTCTCTACTTTAGACTAGGATTCCCTGTGTCTTCGCCGTTGTTGTTCCTGCATCCTTTATGATTCCACGGCTGTTATTGGCAGATCCAGTTAATTCTACCATTCTGGCAATTCCCCCGACGATCAAATCAACATGCACAATCTACTCCTTGTCAAGGGAATTTGCATCGTAGTGAATACTTTCAGCTCACGACTCCATCGATGCGGGGAAAACATCTCCATTTCTTTCCTCCCTCCAATGCTGCTATTTATGTCTTCCTCCCTCTGAATGTCTTACTCACAAACAAGAGACTCTTTTCTTGGTTTTCAGGGGGAATGTTCCCCATATTTTATGGCTGAATTGAGTTCATATATGCAGGTACCATTGCAGCTTGGCACTTAGATCCATGGGCCAGAGCTTCCCGAGTTTCTTGCTGCCGATGTTTGGCTGCTGCGACCAGTGAGATCGTGAGATGAGAATAGATTCCCTGATTGACAGCGATTGCCAACATGATTGCATGATGACATTTTGGCCACCAAAGCTTCTTATTTCAACCTTTGGGAAGTATGTCTACTTTGTTTCTTTTTCCTCTTCTCTCTCTCTCTCTGATACCAGAAAGTGAAACAAAGGTCTTCTTTTTGTTTCTCTCGAATTTCCGTCCTTGTCCTTGATTCAAAAAAAAAAAAGACACTCTCTCTCTTCTCTACGATCTTTCAATTGTCACACTTATGCGCGTAATCCCCTTCTACTGCCGAACATCCCCCATACTACCACACAGTAGCGCACGAAGATCAGCAAAAACCAGCAGTGATCAACTCGACAAGAAGCACCAGTGCACCACTTATTTTTCACTACTACTCCACCTGGATGATGGAATCATCTGTATTCCGTACATCATGGTCAATATGCCGTGCGTTCTTTCGTTACCCCAAGTCTCATCGGGTTCTTCCACATGCGCAGGTGTTTTGATTTGGGGGGAGTCTCCTGGACTGTATTGCCCACACGTGCACAACTGCAAAACTGCATAACGCATACGAGAAGAAAATGCGGCATTAATGGAATAGCGCTCTAGGTGTGATGCGCAAGATCGCAGTAACAAAAATCCCCTCACCCATCTAGCAAGGGAATACAACTTTACCAAGCTTGAAGTGTCACTTATTATTACGTGCAGGAAGTCTATGCATGTATTGCATGTGTTACTTCTAGATCTTCAGGATTGGTCCAAGATTGGAAGAGAGGGGAAGTTCCTTCGCATCCTACATGTTCTATGGGGAAACACTCGCTTCGTCCGTCATACCAAGATGTTGCGCAACGAACAAAAAATATCATCCTGAGGGAGATCACTGTTATTACATACCTAGATACAGACAGAAAAACCCGTTTCCTTGCCAACAACACACGCTCACCGCGAAAAAAAAAAAGCCTTCTTACTTTCCTAGGCTCTTCAGCAGCAGCCTTGCAGCGCCTGTGCCCCCCGTGGGCCCGTTTCGCGGGATCAAACCACGGCCAAGAAACGAAATCATATCCAGCACTGCGCATGGAAACACAGCCCCTAACTTCCCTCGCTCGCATCGGGAGGTGGAGAGATATACGATGCAGTTTTCTTCCCACCGGTATTGAAGAGAATACATGATTTTTCTCCAGACACCATATCATAGGCGGGATATGAAGCCTGGGTTGCCGTGGTTACCTAGGGTGTCAGTATCAACCCCCATTTCAAAAACCTCTCGCTATCTATTTATTAACTCAGGGTTCGGAAATAGGGGCGCGAGGCGCAGGCATGGGAAAACGCACCAGAGCAGTGAGAAGACCACACAAGTCTGATTTTATGGTAACAGCGCGCAGAAATATCCAGACTTCAGGGAGATCGGAAAGGCTTCTTCGGGCTTGAAGGCCAGTGGCTCATTCAGATACCTTCTGGGGGGGGGGCCCCACTACGAAGGGAAAAAAAGGAAGATATTACTATTAGCCATGAAATGAATTTTTGAGAATATGGAATTTTCGTTTTTTTTTTTAAACTCACTTCGTTCCCCCCTCCCCTCTCCGCCGCCCACAAACGCACGCGAATACGCCTCAATAATAGCTTTGAACAAGTACAGGGGCTTTTTTTTCAAAGGATAAAACACACACGGGGATATCTGCGAGCGTGGTGTATCCAACCATTTCTAAGGCGAGGCAGAAGCAGGCGGGGGGTGTTTGATGGGGTGTCATTCATTGTAGTGTCTGGAAGACTTATGACACGTTGTTGAATACGTGTATTCCCTAGGGAGGGGGGGTTCGGCTCAATCTTTTATCTCTGGGGTCGGTGGTTTTTTATTTATTTTATCACTGCAGCTGGGCAGGCAAAAAGCCGGCATTATTAGCAAGGGTGGTTTGTATACAGAGTATACTGCGCATGTTAAAGTAACTCCTCCTACTTATCTATGTATGTCCTGCGCATAACAACTTCCCAGCCGACCCCCACGCTCGGCGCTATAACATAAAACCTCTGGCTTGAAGACGGTAGAAGAGGTGGTTATCTCCTTTTCGCTCCGTAGAGAATTTGAGTTAATGCGGAGAGACATCACCTTGCTCTTGTGTCCGGGAAGGGGGGGGTCGTGGGGTAAGAACTATCTATATTCTTACCCCTGGCTGTTTTGGACCCCACTGGTGGTGAAAGTGTCTACCTGCTCACTTTTCAGCACGGGACCTAAATATGCTTATCACATGTTGTGGCTTTCGCTGCAAAATGCACAGAAGGCTATTATATATATGCTCTAACCTTAGTTCTCGACAGATCAGGTATATATATATCTCTCTCACACAATACCATGGAGCCATCTAGAGCAAAAATCGTGTGAAGAAAGCCTAAACGTACATACATACAACAGCAAGATAAGAGCTACTCAAAGTGGGTAGTTAAGTAGCATGCAGTAAAAAATATAGAAAGCGAGAAAAGAACCCAGGGTAAAAAAACGAAGACTCGATGATATAAAAATATAGTTGGTGAAAAACCACATACAAAGATGAACCCAAAAAAGACAAAAAAAGACGAGAAACAAGAAAACCCCCCACCCGCCAATCTATCCTTCAAAAGTATATCTCAACCACTCCCCCACGGCCCTCAAACTCTCCCATCTAACAGACTCATCGCGATCAGCCATAAGCTCCATAACTCTCACCTTGAGACCCAACTTCTCCAACTGCTGTCTCCGCTCAGGCACTTCCTTGACAAGACACCCAATATCATTGCACGCAATAGCCAGCACCTGCTTATCATTATCCCAGCTCTTGGCCAGGATCTGCGCCAGGGCACGGGGCAACGAGCCGCGGTCTTCGTCGAGGATGCGGCGGGCGTTTTCGCGCCAGAAAGTCGGGTTGCGGTGCGGTGGGGACCAGTGTAAGTGGCCCGATTGCACCTCCGCGGCGTACTCATCGAATGTGGTTTGTTTTTTAGTGTAGTCTTCTAGCATGTCTTGCAGTGTTTGCAGATCCTCAAGGAGGTCGGGGTCCGTGAGGTGGCGGCCTTTGAGGTTGCTGAGGAGTGCGGGAAGGCGGAGGAATACTGCGACGGGGAGAAGGTTCACTCTGTTTGTTGAAAGAAGGTTGTAGAGCGTGGCGAGGAGGAGGCGCGTGGTCTTTTCTTTGGGCGAAATGCGGAGGAGATGTGTGTATAGGGCGATGATCTCGTAGTCCCTGTTAGGATGTCAGCAGCTTGGTCACTCGTTGGAACGGCTGGAAAGTTGAGAAGATGAGTATGTACGATTCAAGGTCGTCACCGACGAGACTGCCCTCGAAGCTCAACTGCCAGATCACCAGTAGAACATGGTATAGAAGCTGAAGGCCTACACCGCCGCTGATTCCAACAGACTCAAGAATGCGCGTGCTCCCTGATGCACCACCCAGCGTTGAAGATCCGTTATCCTTTGACGACCCGGCAGCAGCGCGCAGAATATCCATCAACGGTTCAACGGTAGCATTGCGCTGATTCCAGAAGATTTCCCTCGACCGCTTCGTCCTGAGCAGTGCCGAGTACTGCTGCACACCGATATCCTGCAAGCCGGTATCCTGACTTCTCGTCAAGGTCGCGAGATAGGAGTAGAGCCGCGGGAGCGCTTCCTCATCTTTGATGGAAGGTTTTGGCCAAACAACGATGGATGTGGAGACGAGTTTGGTTAAGAAGGCCGAGGCAAGGAGGGGTATGGGGTCTTCGGGGTTCGAGGAGTGAAGTAGGAGCGGGAGGAAATGGCGGTATCGGTCCTCTTCTTCGGCCAGGGCAGATGCGAGCGCGGGGACGTCTAATATAGAGTAGTAGTCGAAGTGTGAGAAACAATATCACACGTTTCGTTTGTCCCCATTGAATAAAACAACCACGTACCAGTTATCAAGTCCGCAGCAAGGACTAGAATGTACTGTATGATATCTGTGCGCCGCGCGGCAGACTCGAGTATGCTCTTCCCACTCTTCCCGCCCGCAAGCAGCGTAGTATAGGTCTTCAGATCGCTCTCTACAGTCTTTTGCCTGGGCTCTTTCCGCACCTTATCCACGGCCTTGATGCGCCGCAGCTGCTCTTCAGTGATGTTGCCAGCTCTGACAGCCCCCTCCCATGGTATAGGTCGACCACGGATGTTGTTCTGGAGGGAACTGAGGTAGGTGGGAGGCTCCAGCGACATCGTCTTTTGCGGGTTTGGATCCCGTTCTGAGGTAGGAAATAAGAGACGGCGAGCTGTTAGAGATCTACCGAGCGAACATCAGTATGTATAAGTCTGGTGGAAGGCGCAGATAGCAGCTGGTAATGCTATGGTGGGAGTATGTATGGATGTATGTACTCTGGATGTCCCTCCGCAGATGATGCAGTCCGTCATCTGGTCGCCCGAGAGCTTCCCCGTCACGCCAAGCCTATCTACCCACGCCAACTCTAGTCTCGCAGCAGCTGGACTTCTACTCGACGACAGCAAGCATCACAGTGAAACATCTGCCCGCCTCCATGTCCCTCCATGTGTCGTTCATTGTTTCGATAGGGTCTGTGATGTAAAGCTGCTATTCTTTGATTGTTTGTGGCATACTTGTTCTATTTATTCTCCGTGCTGGGTATCTCCAATTTCTGCCTACCTCGCAGACACGTCTAGCCACCGCAATGCCTATATTCGTAGGTACCATCTAAGCAACATATCGACTACGTAATCTCGAGAAACGATCTACAGCGAAACTACGCTCGTTCGCAAAAAACATATGATTTCATAGAATCCCCAGCGTGATATGCGCGCGATTGAGGATTAAGCAGTGGAGAGAGAAAGAATAATAGGAGGGAAAAAAAAGAAAAGAACCATGTCTACAAATTCACAAACTGGCAAGTCGTCGAAATGGGGCTCCTTCTTCCAACAGGCCGTCGCCGGTGTCGAGTCCAGGCTGGACACCATCCTGGCGGAACCAGATGAAGCCACAGCGTCCAAACCGGCGGAGAACCCAAGTAAAGAGCCTGAGCAGCCGGCGCCGCCGGCGGGAATGACGTTTACCAGACCAGCAAGTACGTCTCAGTATTTCTCCGGATTGTGGTTTACGTTTGACTGATTGATGTGTTTTCTTTGCAGCACCGTCTAGGAGCCCCTCGACAAGAGCAAACGACCGTCTCCAAGAACGTCTTGCCCGTGCAATCGTGAATAAACAGGGTAGTCCAGCCTCATCGACCGGTGTTCCATCAAGGACGACGAGCCCACGGCCGACCACAGAGAGTCGCACCAGCTTGGAGAGTACATCCGCAGTCGCAGAGGATGGGATTACAGGTGGGAAGGATGACAGGGCGTCGATCGGCTCTTCTGTCCCACGTTCGAGTCAAGATACCGGAATGTCCCAAGGCGATACAATGGAGATACAGCCTGGGGTGGAATCTACATCCCAGTCACAAGAGGACGAGAATATACAATATCAAGCTTCTCCGCCAGATGTGTCCGACGCTGTTGAGGATGGTCCAGAAAAGGCCAGCCCCCAAATTCCTGAAATCGGGATTACAGGTCCCCCGTCGGAGCCACCGACAGATTATGAAGCAGCAATGGCGCAATTACAAGCAGACCATGAGGCTTCTGAGCTACAATGGCAGGAGGAGCTACATGCATACATGGAGAGGATTGATGCCTTGCAGTCAAAGCTAAAATACCTCGCCAAGGAAGCTGCTGAATCCGCCAGGGGTGCCGCGACATCTGCAGAGCCAGGCAGTCTAGAGAAAAAGCTACTAGAGAAAGATGAGCAGATTGCGGCGCTAATGGAAGAAGGGCAAAAGCTCTCAAAGACGGAACTAGACTATCGAGCGACGATAAAGAAACTTCGACAATTCGCGGCGGAAAATACAAAATCGCAGGCTGAGTCAAAGAAGCAGCTGGAGAAAACGGAGCGTGATCTCTCTTTGGCACAGGATAAAGCGAAACGAGCTGAGCTAGGGGAGCGACGAGCGACTGAGAAACTCACTAAGCTGGCCAGAACAGAGAAGGATCTCGAAGCGGTGACTGCGGAGCGGAATATGTTCAGCTCAACGGTAACAGAGTTGAAAGCCCAGCTTGACAAAGCGGTTGCGAGATCTGAGGCAGCTGAAAAGAGAGCACAAGCGAATTCTGTGGAGACTGAACGGCGACGAGTCCAAGAATTAAAGGATGATCTCGCAAGTGCGAAAGTGGAGCGCGAAATCAGCGAGGAGAAACTCCGGAGAGAGATTCGGGACCTGAAAGAAGGCATTGCAAGCGAAAAGGAGCGGGCCCGTATCCTCGAAATTGAACTTCGCGGCGAGCAATCTGTGCTGGAGAGTAAGATGGAGAGTCTTCGATCACGGGCTGAGGAGGTCTCGTCGAGCGCGACTGGTGATGCTCACGCGAAACTGCTACGGCAGATTGAAACATTACAAACTCAGTATGCGGTTGCAAATGAGAATTGGCATGGTATAGAAGGCTCGCTGCTTTCTCGCCTCGCAAATGTCGAGAAAGAGCGTGATGAGATTGCGCAGAGGGAGGCAGATCTGAGAAGGAAGGCCAGAGAAGCGGTATGACCACTCACCCATATATTATTATCTTTTTGTCTATATCTAACCATGCCCGAATAGAGCCTCAAAGCGAAACGAGCCGAAGGCGAACTCGAAAACTCGCGCGAAGTGATCCTCGAACTCGAACGCAACCACGAAGAAACCACCCAAGAAATCTCCAAACTCACACAACGCGCCCAAAAAGCCGAAACCGATCTCACCTCCATCCAACAAGACCTCACGAAGCAAAAAGAAGTTGCAGAAATCACGCTTGCTCAGCGCGTGGAAGAGGAACGGTCGCGGTGGCAGCAGGACCACTATGCAGGCGCTTCTGCTTCTCCCAGCGGCAGTGGAATGGCGCCAACATTCCCGCGCACCGAGTCTCCAGTGGCATTTAACCGGAAATCCGCGAGCACGGATGCGCTGGGGTCGATAATATCGCCGTCTGACCAGCAGCGTCCGAGCAGCAGCAGTCGACAGACCTCCACCCTCCCGCTCCCCTTCACGCCTGACCTCAGCAGCAACCTACCACTACGCCAAAACTCGTACTCGTCACTAAACTCCAACCCACAACTCCTCTACCGCACCCCTTCATCCGCAACCGACATCATCACCCCATCATCCGCAGGCGACATCCTCCTCTCCCCCCAGACACCACACACCTTCGACCACCACCCGGAAGAATTCCCCCACGGCGGCATGTCCACTCCACCAACCGCCGCCTCCGCCCTCGGCACCTACACCCACACCCACCCATCTCGCGGCGGCATCAACGACATAATCTCCGTCTCAACCGTCGCCGCGGGTCCCTCAGTCCAACTCGTCGAGCGCATGAGCGCCACAGTCCGACGTCTCGAAAGCGAACGCGCCGCTTCCCGCGATGAATTATCCGTCCTCACAGCACAGCGCGACGAGGCGCGCGCTGAAGTCGTCGCGCTGATGAGAGAGGTGGAGGAGAAAAGGAGCGCGGATGGAAGGGTGGATGAGTTGGAGAGCAGGTTGGAGGTGTTGGATCAGAGGTATCAGACTACGTTGGAGATGCTGGGGGAGAAGAGTGAGTTGGTGGAGGAATTGAGGGCGGATATTGTGGATTTGAAAGAGGTTTATAGGGAGGTTATTGATAGGACGATGAAGTAGGATTAGGATTAGAGTGGGGGTGGGGGGAATCGTTTTCGGTGTTTTTCTTTTTTTAGCTTTTTGTTGGTATGTTTTTTCACTTATCTTTTCTCGTCTTTTTTTTATATAATTTTTTATGTTTGTTGCTGATATATAGCTAGCGATCTGTTTTACTTTTATGTATGTGTGTGTATAGATAAATCTCTATTTTTATTTGTGCATGTACAAGCAGCAAATGAAATTTTTGGGGGAGGAGGAAAATGGAGAAAAGGAAGGAGAAGAGAAGAGAAGAGGAAGAAGATGAAGAAGAGGAGGAAGAAGAAGGAAGGAAAAAAAGAAAGGTGAACATGTTCGCATCTCAACGTTACATTAGAATATCGTGTACAAAAGACGGGGGGGTGGTAGTCGTCTGAAGGTCTGAAGACCCTGTGAGGAGGGGGGGAGTTAGATATGATATGATATCTTTCCATGCTGCCTGTTTGTGTGTTTATGGCAGCCTGATACCTTCGCGCTCTGCGGCTTGTAATATGTACTTCCTAACCTGCACCATCATCAAAAGATCATCCGTTAGTTAAACCTTGGACATAATCATAGCGTACCAAAAAAAAAATGAACTCGAGCCAAAATACATACCTTCGAATCCGGCGCCATCTCAATCGCCAACTTACCCCCTTTATCCCTCTTCCCTGCATCGGCTCCCAACCGTAACAACAACACCGCGGCCTCCGCATGGCCCTCAGAAACCGCATGATGCAGCGGCGTCATGCCATCCACATCCGCCGTATTCAGCGGACTCTTGCCTTCGTCAAGAAGCACCTTCATAATGGGAACGGAACCAGTAGCGGCGGCGCGGTGGAGCGGGAGTTGACCCCGTGAATCAACGGCGCGGGCAGAGCATTTGGCGCCTAGGAGGATTTTGACGGTGGAGAGGTTGCCTTTTGATGTGGCGAAGTGGAGGGCGTTCTATATATTCATGTTTGTGAGTGAGTGTTTGTTGTTTCGTTGGTGAATGTTTTGGGGGTGTGTTTGGGTTTTGAGTTTGGCGCTGGGTCTTGGTGTCTGACGGGTGGGCGCGTTGTGGGGGGGCGTTGGGAATCGGAGAATTAAATATGGGTTTTGGTGTGGTGTGGTGGTGCGTACCTGTCCAGTAACACTCTTCATATTGGGGTCCCCATCCTTGCGCAACAACATCTCGATCATCGCGTCCCCTTCGCTATCTCTTAGACTGGCTGCCATCATGAGCGGCGTCCAACCCGATGCGTCCTATATGTAAATATGTGTAAGAAAAAAGAAATCCCAAGTCCACCGACGAATCGACTCTAAATTAGCCCCAGTCGCCCCTTTTTTTGCCCATGTTTTGAACTATCGGGGGAAAAAAAGGCGAGGGGAACGGGAAAATGGAAGGGAAGAAAAAGGGAAGGGCTTTTAGTTGAAAGAAAAAAGAAAGTAACGCATGAAACACGGGATTTTTTGTAATCCTTGCCAAGGTCAGGGAATAGTTGACTGACAAGGAATAAATACCTAGGTAAGGAAGAGGGCAAAAAAAGTAAAAAAAAAAAACCAAAAAAAAAAACCCACCGTCGCATCGGGATCAAAGTCCTTGACAGCAACTAGAAGTTCGAAGATAGGGAGGCGATTGTAGGCGACGGCCCAGTGTATGGCAAGGCGTTCATCGGGGTCTTTGAGCAAGGCGAGTTTGGGGTTGGCCTATATATAACACAAAATGAAAATACGCCGATGCGGGCAGTTTTCTCGGTCAGCGAACAGACAACAGGGACAATGGTCATCAACACACACACACGCGTACATATACACATATACAGAGGGATTACTATTATATTAAACCGTGCATCCTAGAGGAGCTGGAGATAGAGTGTTGTATGGAGGTGGGGGGGAAGGGGGTCCGCTTACATTCAGGAGAGACTCGACCAGCGACACTGTGGGGGAATATCCCTGTCAGAAAAAAAAGGCAAAAGGAAAAAAGAAAGGAAGAAAGGAAGAAAGGGAGAAAGGGAGGGTGAGATTGTAGGTGGTGGATGGTGGTGGATGGTGGGGGGGAAGAGAAGGGGAAGAGTGAGCCGGAGTGAGGGCTGACGTACCCTGGCCCTCGCGAGTGGCTTCGTGGATGGCGTACTTGGCCTTGTAGTCGGGATCCATGGTGGGACAGAGTGATGAGAAGAGTCGAAGATACCTTGTTGTATTGTGATATGAACTAGAGAGGAGTAAGAAAGTGAGTGAAGTATCCTGACAATAATCTGCGTGTCTGCCTGTCAGTGATCAGTGATTGATTGATGTGCATCTGTCTATCCCACCTTGTCATTTATGTCTCCGGCTCAAGGCATCGCGGGGAATGCGGCGCCGTAGTTCCGCAGCCACGGGTTTCTTGGCGGCATGCTTGGCTGCGAAAGGCTGGGATGCGCAATTCTCAACTCAACGACGTCGCGTCTGCAACAACAACACATACATCCCTAGGTACACATACACCCACAGTTACCCACTACAGCTTGTCGCTAGCTGCTGTTTGCTATCCCGTCTCAACTGGCTTGCTTCTGGCTTATTGCAACAATGGTAGCCTGAAACAACCGTTGACAACTCTACGCCTGCAATTTTCGTGTAGCTGTGCTGGGCCTGTCACCAAACCTACGCCATATCCACACCTCCCAACACGCCCTTCACGACAGCTCCTATTTTGCTGAACCCACCCTATACACCCTCCTCTACATCCCTCTGTCCCTTCACAAACCATGGATGTCCTCCCCACCTCGTCGTCGCCCGACAAAATCGTGCGACAGTCGGCCAAACGCACCCTGGAAATCTTCGGCTCAGACTACCTCTCACCCCTAACCTCGACAAACAAACCCACAGAATCCATCAGCGTATCCTACCGCCGGAAAACAGAGTACGATGCCGTGCGGACACTCCCCCCTTCACTGGCAGAGAAGCAAGCTCAAGCTGCCGCCGCCGGACGCTCGAAACGACTCAAGGCGAAATCGTCAGCGACCACACCAGGAACATCTTCTGACCTGAGCTCCTCAATGGCGCTCGTAAAAGGCTCATCAACCACTGCAGACGCCAGACCTACAAGCCTCGTGCGCCGTCCCATGGTGTCCCAACAACCGCGCCCAGAATGGCATCCGCCCTGGAAACTGATGCGCGTGATATCAGGCCACCTGGGCTGGGTGCGCGCGCTTGCCGTCGAGCCCAACAACCAATGGTTTGCCAGCGGCGCCGGCGACCGCACAATCAAGATCTGGGATCTCGCCTCCGGTTCGCTCAAGCTCACGCTGACCGGCCACATCTCGACCGTGCGCGGGCTCGCCGTGTCCCCACGCCACCCCTACCTCTTCTCCTGCGGCGAGGATAAAATGGTGAAATGCTGGGATCTCGAAACCAACAAGGTCATCCGCCACTACCACGGCCACCTGAGCGGCGTGTACACGCTCGCGCTGCACCCGACCCTCGACGTGCTCGTGACCGGCGGCCGCGACGCCGTCGCCCGCGTCTGGGACATGCGCACCCGCAGCAGCATCCACGTCCTCGCCGGCCACAAGGCCACCGTCTCCGACATCAAATGCCAAGAAGCAGACCCGCAAATCATCACCGGCTCCCTCGACGCGACCGTGCGCATGTGGGATCTCGCCGCGGGGAAATCCATGGGCGTCCTCACCCATCATAAAAAGGGCGTGCGCGCCCTCGCCGTACACCCGAAAGAATTCACCTTCGCGAGCGCAAGCGCCGGCAGTATCAAGCAGTGGAAATGTCCCGAGGGAGCATTTATGCAGAACTTTGAGGGTCATAATGCGATTATAAATTCCATGGCTGTGAATGAGGATAATGTGTTGTTTTCCGGAGGGGATAATGGGTCCATGTCGTTTTGGGATTGGAAGACGGGCCACAGGTTTCAGAGTCTGGATACCACGGCTCAACCAGGTTCGTTGGAGGCGGAGGCGGGTATTATGGCCTCGACGTTTGATAAGACGGGTCTGAGATTGATTGTTGGTGAGGCGGATAAGACGATTAAGGTCTGGAGACCGGATGATGAGGCTACTGAGGAGACGCACCCGTTGGATTGGAAGCCGACGCTTGGAAGGCAGAAGTATTAATTTTCTACAGAGCTGTTAAGCGGCTTGTGTGTGTGCATTGTGCCTGGAGTTTGACACGGTGGGGTCTGTTTTTCTTCTTCTTCTTCTTCTTCTTCTTCTTTCTTGGGGGTTTTTTACTTTAATTTTTTTTTAAAAAAGAATTGTATACTATATATACCATATACCAATTATCTATCTTCTATCTTTTTATTTAAATCCTCTATATGATAAACATGGCTATTATTACAATCCTTTGCGCCCCTCCCTCCCCCAAGATCCAAAAACACCTAACTCCCTTCGCACGATCTATCTATCCCTTGGATTTTTGGGGAAAAAAAGAAGAAAAAAATCCAAAAAAGCCCCAGAAGCACTTAAAGCAAGAGCCTTTAACCATCTTCCCAAAAAAAAGAAATACAGGTGGAAAAAAAGAAAAAGAAGGGAGGGAATCAATCAAACCCCAACCCCAACATGCGCGCCTCTTCATCCTCCCTAAACGCAGCCCTCACATCCTCCGCCGCAATCCTCAATCTAACCTTCCCACTCCTCTCCCCCCGTCCAGCAACAACATATCCCCCCATGACTCCACCCATGCTCCCCTTTCCCCCACCACCACCGCCACCACTACCTACAACATCCCCCTCCAGCGCCACGACGCCAGAATTCCCCAACTCGACCGCCGCACCCCTGAGCGCCGCGATGCCAGCAACACGTCTCGATCCCACATTCCCACGCTCTTTCTTCTCCTCATTATGATCCGATAGGAGTAAAAAAGTCTTCAACCCGTCCGCGGCGAAAACACTCCTCGACACAGACCCTGCCGCATCAGCAATCCTCTTCGCTTCATCTACGATATCGCCCATTGTGGACTCTGCAATTCCCGTGCGTCGGATGCGCGCGAGGAGACCGGCTAGGAATACCTTGGCGGAAAGTGGGAGGCAGCGGAGGGATTGCTGGAGGGGGGTGGATGTGGCTTCTTGGATTGCTTGTTTTATGGTGGAGATTGTTACGCGTGGTAAAGGGGTGGGTTGTGGTTGGGATTGTGATGTCGTGTTGGTAGTGCCATTTGTTTGTTCTTGGAGGGGCTTTTGAGACGTTGTGATGGAGCGAATGCGGCGGGAGAGAGATTTGCTGGGTGTAGGTGGGAGAGCGTCGATTTCTAGCTCGTCCATGTCTATAATATCAGCTTTCCTTGACGGGTTTGTATTATTATTTGCCTTTGCAGCGGCAAGTTCACTCGCTTGTTCCGCAATCTCGACTGCCCTTCGACAGATATCCAGCGCGCGCCGCGCGTCCCCGCTCACGGCTGCGACTTTGCGGCTTGCAAATTGCACGGCGTCAGGATCGACGATATTGCCTGGTACATTTGCGAGGCGGGAGCCGATGATTTCCATTAGTTCTTGGTGCTTGTAGCCTGTGAATGTGATGCGGGTTAGACCCAGACGGCTGGATATCTTGTTACTCAGCGTGCGCTCGGGGAGGTCCATGGTATTAGCCACGGCGAGGACGATCAAATGCGAGTATCGCAGCGCAGGCCAGTTGAAGAAGTTGTACATGACGGATTGGTTCTTGGTGACGAGCTGGTCGAGCTCGTCCATTAGGACGACACAGGGGACACGGCGCGGGGAAGGGTGCGAGAATTCTCGCTCGAGAAGATCTAGAGCGTGAGATGGAGAGACGCGGTCGCCCTTTAGCGCTTCCCAGAGCAAAGAGTAGGATTGGTGCGGATCTGTCACTTTCATCCCGTTGATCTCGACGAATATGAAATCGTCCATTTCCTCAGCTAGAACAGCTGAGTTGAGTTGCCCGATTACTTCGCGTACTGTGGCGGTCTTGCCTGTGCCGGGGGGGCCGGAGATGTAGATGCAAGTGCCGCTGCCGTCGGTGATGGCGGCGTGTAGGCTGTTGTAGACGGTTTCGAACTCGTGGTTTCGACAGGGGAGAGAGGTGGGTACGCTGGAAACGTGGAGGAGGTTGCGGGCTTGACGGTAGGGGGAGGAGGTGAAGTGGGATGGGGAGAGGATTCGCGTGCCCAGGGGAGTAAATTCCAGGGGTTTCTTGACGACGATCCTGGGGGTGGGTTAGTGTCTAGATTATTCCACGTATTGTAGCGCTCATCGTCTATCGAAACATCAAAGACTCACCTTTTATGGGTAGGAGTTGTAAGGATCTTCCGACGCTGTCGCGATTGGGGTGTGCCTGCAACAGAAGAAGTCTTCGTTCTCTTCCTTGGAGTCGTTGGGTCTCCCTTCTCGTCCACGGTGTCCAGATACTGTAGGCGTTGTTAGGACCATGTTTGAATAGACTTGGAATAACAATTTTTTTGAATACTGACATCTGCGTCCGTCGCTTTCCTCTTCCTCGACTTCTTCAACCCAGTTTTGACCACATCCATGAGACCAAATACTCCCTCCTCCGTAGCCTCAAACACATCTTCCCAAATGAATTCCTCCGTGTATTTTCCCTGCAGCTGATTGACACCCCGGCGACAAATAATGCACTTGTGATATTCCACCAACGCTGCTTTCCCCTTCGGCGGTTTGCCATCTGGATATCTTTCAAGAAAGACCTCTTGCGAGAGCACCGTAGCCTTCCCGTTAATCGACGTAAGCGGGTTGACGTTGAAATCCAAGGTGATATATTGTTCATTGGGAAGCGCATCAGTCCTCTTCTTATTCTTTGTAGACAGGAACTCGTCCGGAGACGTGAACCACATAATATTCGCGGATTTCACCACTCCTCCACTCCCTTCCTCATCATCTTCGTCGTCGGATTCTTCGTCTTCTTCCTCAAGGAATTCGCAGATGATTCCAGCCCAATCTTTCCCCGCCTCTGGAGACTTTAACAGCACGACTTCTCCCACTTTGCATTCAAAAGGTCCCATTCTCGCGCCAATTATCGTTCTTCTCTTGGGTGGCTTGGATCTGGGGTTCCGGGTCCTTCCTCGCTTAGTCGGTGTCATACAGTCCAATTCATCGTCCGAAATGTCATCTTTGTCGTCACCGTCCCTGCTCTCGCCGGTAGTCTCATATATCCATTCCCAGGGGTAGTCATCGTATCCAAGTTCGTCGTCCGAGTCCTCGCGAAATATGCCGCCTTTGGTTAACCATTGTTTGGCTCGTTCTTGGGCGGTGGTGCGGCTGCCGTCGCCGTTTGTTTTGCTCGTGGGAGCCATCTTAAGAGGAGTCGTTTAAATGACCGGGGGCATTTGACGAAGAGTGAGTGTTTCGACGTTGGAAGGCTGAACGTCGGTAGATCTAGTATGAGAGGTCGGAGTTTTGCTAGAGCCAAAGTGGAAAGGACTCTCAACTTCGACGCGTCCATTTCGCGACGCGCAAGCAGTGATATCATTGGTTAGATTCGGGTGCTATCAATATATCCTTATTGGGACTAGAGTAGAACTTAAAATAGATGTGCCTGACCCAAAGATATGTTCAGCATTATCACAGTCTACATCTATATTGTCACTGACTGATAATTACTTTTATTTTGCTAAATGCACAGCTTTTGGCTGTGAAAGTTACAGATGCAAGCAACACAACAGCAGCTTGACTTGGTCTATAGCTATCTCTACTGCAAAACTACAAAGCAAGTAGTGACTTGTTCTCCTCATTATTACTCTTTGCTTCTGATGCTAGGTTCTATGGACAATGTGATGCCCTGCATAGCATGGTGCAATCAATACCTTTCTCATTGAAATTCCTTGAAGGATGGATGGTGGCCATTTAGGTGCCTGGCCGCTCCTTCCCCATCATCCAATGTCCCAACCATGCAGGAAGTTCTGTTGTTGTTTTTGATCTTTGCTTGACTGCTTCAGAACATGGGCTTTCTGCAATTTTATCCACGCTGACTACTATATATCTTTACATATATCACCTAAAGACAAAGTATCTTGAGCTCCGAAACTTGCTTCACCATGGACATGCATGCCTATGAAGAGGCTAAAAATCGGCATCTTGCATTGACTTTCTCTCAGACATCTGCAACTCTGGCCCTGTGCCACGAAAAGGCTAAGGACCTCTGTGGGGGACAAGTCGAGCCCCTCAGGTATCAGAATAAATCCTCTTACTTAGTCCATGCTGGCCCTAAACTCGAATTCACTGTCGGCTTCTTCCTCGATAGTGTGGAGATCTCGCCTCACGCTATCGTTCAAGCCGGTAGAACTCCGCCTAGTCGTTTCGCCGCCGCACTGAGCGCCCGTGGTAGGGTAGGAGCTGAAGATGGAAAAGGTATGCGCGTTTACCTTTGGAAACGCGTACATGGCGTTAGCTACGGGGAATTTCTATACGGAATTCCGTCTTCTAACGCCCCATGGTACTGGAGAAAAATCTTCGTGACAAGCCTGGCATCGCATGTCCTTTCCCATTGCTTGCGTGGTTAGAGCTGTCATCCACTGAGTAGTTTGTCGCCTATGTTGAACGGCATATCTAATGTTATATTAGGGTTTTCGTCCACCTTTGTCATTCTGCAACTGTGCTCATCCCTGGAGCAGAGCTTGAAACACGTCGTCAAGATTTCAATACCCGCCTACAGGCACTACCCGCTTACTTGGATCTTATGTTCCCCGGCGCCATAGAGGAGTGTATCCGTTCCATTGATTCAATCTTCTCCATTGGAATGATTATGTTTCCGGTTGATGAATTGATATTGAATATCATGGCGGACCCGGTGACTTGCCATGTCAATGGTATCGCCAATTGGGCATCCGGGCGACCCTACCCATTTGGAATGTATTTTCATATAATATACTGGCTGTGCGGTGACGGGAGAGCCATGCAGGGATGGGGAACTTTCAATGATCAGGAGCACAAGTGGAATTCTTTTTGGGTGTCATTCCAAGCGAAATTGGGGGTTATGCCGAAGGATATAATGGAAAACGTCGTCTCCGCAATGCTTGCGGGTGCGATAATTGATTATCACGGTACAACGATGCTTCTGAATACCCCACGATTGCCTCAGGGTGTTTACGAGTGTGCAGATCACAAACAGACGCATACGGCTCGATTTATTCACCTAGTCCTGCACCTCAAACAGACCATTTAGTCAGGATATAAAGACGAGAGCCTCTCACGCCTCCGGCAAGTGATGTTAGAACGGTCCAAGAATCATGTCCAACAGAACCCAAAACCGCTTGTCGATGGAAAGAAGGGGCCCCTGTCGGCCTTGATAATGCGTAGAAGGGCCTGCGCCTCCCCTCCATGGTGAAGCCTATTTATTGTTAGTTCGTTCATTTCATAGTACTTGACGCATCGTAGACGATAATTCCGGATGTTTTCCACGGCAGGATTGCTAGGCCCATGGTGCCAGTTCAATAGTTTCAGAAATGTTGGATGTGTTCATGTTATTTGTTTTGAAGATTGATAGACCTGTACTTACTTTGTGTGGTTTGTCTTGAGCAGCACTCTGGAATGCACTTTATAGTGGATTCTACCACAGCAAGATTTGTGGATGAAAACAAGCAGTGCAAATGTATATTCATAATAATTTGAGCAGATGTAGTTGTTACTGATGGGTGCGCAAGAATAAACCTAATGTTTACGTAAGCGATGTGCTGTTGCAGCTCCAGGCTCAACGCGCTGAAAAAGATTGCTTGAAGGCCAGAGAGTGAATGTTTACAGGCACCAGAGCTTCTTTGCCCATACGAGTGTGCTGCGCTGGAAAAGCCTGACCCAAAGCAATCTCGTCAAGGCAATCTGTTCTCGGGCTATTTTCATTCTCTCAGCTTTGTTTACTCTAACGCCTGCCCTTTCGGCACCTTTCGCTACTCCAACGTTCCTTGTCGCCAACCTCCCCCATCCATCCCAGCTTGCATTTCTACCTCTCGCTTGAAGCGCTCGCTCTTCCTTCAGTCTAACACGTGCGGGAAAGAAACTGAAGGGATTCGCGAATATCTAAAAAGAGGAAGGAAAAAAAACAGTCGCTACTGTGATCCGGAATTGGGGTAACTTTTTGTTTTCAACATCCATCCAGCATGAGTCTCTTTGGAGCGCAGAGTCAACCGCAGCAGGGCGGTGGTGGCCTATTTGGTTCGGCTCAACCGCAGCAGGGTGGTTCGTTATTTGGGTCTTCGACGCAGGCGAAACCTCAGGGAGGCATGTTTGGTGGACTGGGACAGCAACAGCAGCAGCAGCAACAGCAACAACAACAACCTCAGCAGCAGCAGGCGGGAGGTCTGTTTGGTGCGAGCACTCAGCAGCAACCGCCGCAACAGCAGACGGGAGGCTTGTTCTCTGGTTTCGGATCGAGTACGCAGCAGCAACAGCCTCAGCAGCAGGGCGGTGGTCTCTTTTCTGGGATCGGGTCAACCACGCAACAACCACAGCAGCAAGGAGGCGGTTTGTTTGGCCAAACTGCGCAGCAGCAGCAGCAGCAACAGCAGCAACAACAGCAACAACAGCAACCACAGACCGGTTCGCTTTTTTCTGGGTTTGGCGCACAACAGCAGCAACCGCAACAACAGGCATATGGTGCAGCACTGGGCCAACAGACGCAGCCTCAGTTGGGACAGACTCTAGGACAGACTCAAGCAGCTGGGTCGACGATATGGACGCCTGGTCAGGGTATGACTGGCGGTAAGTTCCACCCCCTACTTACAACTCTCATAGTAAGTCGTCCTCTGACAAGGCTACTATTTTAGTGCAGCGTACTGTTCCGATGCAAATGGCGATTGTGAAGGACAAATGGGAACCCATCAACCGAGCATCTCCATTCCGTACATATCTATATAACAACGTCGGAGAGGACTCTGCGCCATTCTTCCAACCCGGTCCCAACGACGACGAAACCAAATGGGAAGATGCATTGCGGAAGCGCCCCAACGCAGGCTGCGTGCCCGTTCTCGTGCAGGGATTTTGGGAGTTGGGCAAGCGAGCGCAGCGCCAGCGAGATTTCTTGACAATGATGCAAGCCCGGTTGCATGAAATTAACAATGCGCTTACGGAGCTGCTATCACGCCACGACCTAAAAATCTCGATTAAAATTGCCGCGTGTCGGCGGAAACACTTGGTCCTCAGCCAAAGATGTCTTGCGCTAGCGGCGAAAACGCAGGTACTGAGGAACAGAGGGTATGCCATGGATGAGGCGGAGGAGGAGTTGCAGAAGAAACTACTCCAGCTGGAACGCTCGATATTCGACCCGTCGTTGAATGGTCGCGCGGAGGAGATTTGGGCGAGAATGCTTGCGATTAGGGAGCGGTCGAAGCACTTGAAGTTGGAGATGGAGAAGACCGGGAGGGATATTGAGCAGCAAGGAGAGGGAGAATTGGATGAAACAGCTCTTAAGACGGCGAAGAAGGTATGTCACCTTTCCTTTTATATATACAGCTTTCCTAAGGAAGACATAATGCTAATAGGTATGTCTTAGATATTGGATGATTATGCCTCGCAGATAGGACATCTGAACAAGGAACTCGCAGCCGCCCAGAAGGATTTTGAGACTGTACACAAACCTACATCGTGACGCTCCGCCCGCCCCCTACTCACCCGCCGAAATCTTTGTATATGAATTTGTTTTGCATGGGATTTGGATTGTTTTAGCTACAACTTCTTTTTTTCTCTTGACTTCACTTTGGTTCCCTTTTCTCCGCCCCCTCTTCGATTCTTAGGCCTTTTAAGCATTCCTTTTTCCCCCCCTTAAAGCGGCGCAACGGAAAGTGAATATTTCATCAGATTCCCTTTTTTACATTATCTTTCTTTAGAGATTATAAAAATAAAACACAAAAGCGATGTATATCTTCCTTCTTTTCTTTACTATCGTACAAAAATAAGTATTCTCGCCCAACCAACCCCCCTGTAGCTCTTCGCTCAGGTCTCATATGTTATCAAAAGCAAAGTGAGAGAGAGCTATCAGGTCTGGGAATTTGAAAGTGTTTTTTTCGCCTTTCCTTTCTCGAAAGATTCAGCATTTTTCCCCCCTAACACAGGGAATGTAAATGCCCATGATTTGCAAGGAAACAATCCCCCCGGTCTAATCGAAATTATAAAAGAACAGCCCAATTTTCCCGGTTTTCTAATACAACAAATGCTTCGATAGAATAGAAATGCAATCTCTTTCGTTAAAAAAGATATACACATCACAGGATATGTGACATTAGGGACGTTTAGAATAGGTTCTTAACGAGGTCGATAGCGAAGGGGGCTAAAATGGGGAAAAGGATGTGTTAGCATAGATCCCTCAAAGCTGGATACAGAACGGGAGAAGCGAGAAAAAAAGAGGGACTCACAGAGGTAGAGCAACACGCTTGAAGCAACGACCATCTTGATAGTTTGCTGGGCTTCGAGCTCACCGGCCTATTCCATTTTCGATGAATTGATGTTAGAAAGAACGAACTGAGAGATATTGACTATATAGCCTGAATTCCGTGGCCCTTCGATCTTGGGTGGGAGATACGGCGCGCGAGCTCGCGAAGGGGAAATTTCATAAAGAACGGACCTTGATCTCCTCCTTGGAGAGCTGCTGTTCTTGACCTGTTAACGACGGGCGGATGTATGTTAGCAAAAAGCGTTGCCGTGGTGCTGGAGACGGGGGGTGTTTCGTGGGGAGGGTTTACCTGGCATATACATCTTAAACGGGTTGTAGTATGTAACTGTCTTTCGTGAAGGTGACGGGGTAGAGGAGAGTGGGAAAGAGTTTGCTGAACTTTCAGTACTTTCAGTACTTTTCAATGTATCTTGCGCATCAAGTTTTGAAGTCTTGGTGCACGGACCAGCTGGGGAGACATTCTTTTCCACCTCCGCCGCTGAGCCGCAAGTCAAAAGACACCAAAAGAAGAACACCCGCCACAAGCTATTTGAGCTTCACTTTTCGCACTCGACGGGGGCTACGTGACTACTTTTCTTTTTCATCTTCTCACTTCTTACACTTTTTTCAACGAAGTTCTTGCATCCGCGGTTCATTCTTTCTTTTTACATACGCTTTTTTTGCTATTCGTCTTCCAACGTGAAGTGAAGCTCTTTAACAACACTACACCACAGAGCTCAGCTCCCCCCCGTCGCGACTTTACCCCTTCCCTAAGAGCAGACACACACATACACCATGTCTGCCTCACCAGAGCCCGTCGCGGAGTCCCCCTCCGCATCCAAACCCGACGACGCCTCCTCAAAGGCCGGCTCAGACGACAACGTCTCCCCAGAAAACCTCCTCGGCGACCTCTCCGACGACGAGTCCGTCCTCTCCGACATCGACGAAGCCCAATTCCAAGACTTTGATCCCGCCGAAGTCGCGATCGACGATGAACGGCCCGCGCTCGCGATCGATGAGGAGAATTTGAAGTTGATTGGTCGGCATAAGAGGCAGCGGACGACGACGGGGGAAGATGGGGGTGAGGATGCGGAAAGGAGAAAGAAGAAGAAGGAGGGAAGGAGGGAGAAGAAGAGTCGTAGAAAGCAGGATGATGACGATGAGGGGTTTAGTGGTGGAGAGCATATGGAGGGGAAGAGAGTGAGGAAGAAGAGAGAGAAGAGGGTGCCCGCGGAGGTTGATGAGGAGACGCTGGATCCTGCTACGAGTATGGAGACATCTCCCCCTGCAGCGAGGATTTACGGTTGATGACGATAGCCTTGGGATGGGAGTTTACTGACTGGGTTTTTAGGACGACGCCGTGCGCTTGATCGTGTTATGGATGAAGCGCTGAAGAAGCCTACAAAGCGCCGAGCTAGAAAAGCAGATGGGATTGTACGTGCTCCAGCTCAGTGAGGATTATGCGGTTTTGATGAGATGTGCTAATATAGACATTCCCGTAGGACCTCGCGGACCTCGCAGATGCAGAAATCGAAGACGTCCGACGCCGCATGACTGACGCCGCCAGACTCGACAGTATCGCGCGCAGGGAGAACAAGCCGGCCATGCACAAGCTCAAGATGCTCCCAGAAGTCGTCTCGTTGCTAAATCGCAACCAGTATATCAGCAGCCTCGTCGATCCCGAAATCAACCTATTGGAAGCCGTCAAATTCTTTCTCGAGCCCCTGGACGACGGATCCTTGCCAGCATACAATATCCAGCGCGACCTACTTGCGGCGTTGGCGCATCTACCGATTAACAAGGACACGCTGATTGCGAGCGGGATTGGGAAGGTTGTTGTTTTTTACACGAAGAGTAAGAGGCCCGAAACAGGGATTAAGAGGCAGGCGGAACGGTTGCTGGCGGAGTGGACGCGTCCTATCTTGCAGCGAAGTGATGATTACTCGAAGAGGGTGTATGAGGAGGTTGACTTTGATCCAACGTATGTATATATTTATACACTCTTTGCTACGAAGAGGCATTCCCTAATCGTCCCCTCCCCCTTTTCTCCCCTCCTCTCGCGCACAGCTCTTTTCTAACAAAAAATATCATACAGAAAACTCGCCCGCAACCAACCCGTCTCCGCGCAAGCCACCGCCGCACAAGCCCGCGCTCGAGAACTGCTTCCACCGCGTCTGGCCAATCGCGCACGCGCCGAGGCAGGCACGACATCGTACACTATTGTTCCGCGCTCGACGATGGTACAGGAGAGCAAATTTGCGCGTCCGCTGGGTGCGAGTGGAGAAGACCGGTTCAGGAGGATGAAGGCCAGGCAGATTGCTGCATCGAAGGCTTCGAGACGGTGATATCAAGATACTGCTTCCCCTCGAACTTCAGGTTTCCGTTTTTTTACCTTCGTTTTTTTTTTTCAATCTCGCGTGGTTTTGAAGTTCGATTTTCTGTTCCTTCTCTTCTTTAGGACTAGAAGGGCGCACGCGATGAAGTCTGTGAGAGCCATGCCAGTACGAATTGATTTGCTCTATTTTTGTTTCTTATATTTTTCCTTCTTCCCTTTTCTCCTGGCGTACTGCTTTCGCATCATTGTTTTTTTTCTATCTATGCTCTTTTTCTCCCGTCGGGTTATTCCAGGCTTTGTGTATTAGCTCTTTTATTTCTTCCTGCTTTTCATCGATATGGCGCATAGGGAGAGGGTATATTTATTGAATTGTCAGGATTGGTGGAATTTGAAATAGTGCTTAGGCGTTAGGTATTTCATGTATCCAGTTGTCTATAAACATCATAATAAAGTGAGTAGAAGCTGGTCAAACTAGAAAGTGGTCAAGAATGTCATTTTTCCATTAGGTCATTCATTCATTCAGAGTCGTCCTCCTCGAATGTAGGGAATAAGGGTATTCTCGGGATCCATGCTCCGTAGCAAGAACGTATGATGTGCAGAGCCAACAAACGGGCGAACCCGATAGATATCGGCAAGCGGGTCCCACCGTCCCAGCGACGAAAATAAACAAGGCTAGAACCGTAATAAATACTGTGATCGCTGGAAGGGGAAAAAAAATCTGCTGCAGGGGGGGTTATGTAAGCTGTATTAAAGGGCAGTCATGCGACGTCACGTCATAACCGTCCGTCATCCGAAGAAAAGTCAATGTCACGAACTAGGTCACTTTCCCACTGAGGCCAGGTTTGCGGGTACATGTGCAGACAATATACAATTATACAGCCCACACAGCGCGGCAAAAAAGACTGGGTTGGCGGGTTGCAAAAGCTACTTACTACTTGAGCCCCGGGGACCCGGCGAATCACAGGGCCCGCATTGTGAGTGAATTTCAAATCCCGAAGCGGCAACGACATCCCGGGTGACGAACGTTTTGGCAAGTGGGCGAATTCCCGCTGGGGAGGGGGAGGGAAGCAGAAAATACATAAGGAGCTGCATGGGCTGTTTGTGAATAACTGGCCCTGCTTGAGAGTTCTTGTTGTGTGTGCATGCATGCATACATTATTACATACATACATAATTACATACGTACATACATCCTTACATCGGAAAAAAACAGTCTGAGTATCTGCGCGGAGAAAGCTGGAGATATTCGATTTTTGCGTCACGGGATTCAAGGTGAGCTTCCCAGTGCGTTGTTGGACCTTCTCTCCCTCCCTCTCTCTCTCTCTCTCTCTCTATTTTCTGCATCTTGCGTCTTCCTCCCTTGCTCACTTGTCAGCCGCGGATTTGATTTGCTTTTCGTGGTCTCTTACAAAGTCGTGCCGGCAGACGGATCAATCTACGTCATTCCCACGCCTCATCGACACAACCACACCCTCAAGTTAAAAAAAAGAGGAATCCTCGAAACTGCAGCAAATCTCGTTTCTATTCGAGGCTGCGTTGGGCCAACAAATAACCATTTTGAAACAACACACACACACGCACATACACCATGAAGATCCTCACACGAGAAGAAGAAGACGCCCATTATGGGTATGTACAGCCTCCAAAACACACCCTCACACACCACCACAACCACCTACTTTTTCAATAATAATGCCCCTTAACTGACCCCCCCCGCCTTTTCAAACAGCGCTGTCATTAAAGGAGGCTCAATTGGCGGTCTCGCAGGTCTCGCCGTCGGCCAGGCCGGCTTGATGCTCGCCTCCCGTCGCTTCTCCACAATCCGCACTCTCACCTTACCCATGAAAGCCTTCCTCGTGACCTCCGCCGGCTCCTTCACCGGCATCATCGGCGCCGACCACGCCTCCCGCTCCCACGAAGCCGCCCAGCACCATGAAACCGTGTACTTGGGCAACCGCGAAGCCCGCCGGCGCCAAGAACAACTAGCATCGATGACGGGCTCAGACCGCGCAAAGGAATTCTTCAAGCGCGAAAAATACAAGATTGTCGGCCTCACGTGGATTGCGAGTATTCTTGGCTCATTCATGATTGTCAATAGGAATAAATATTTGAGCACGTCGCAGAAAATTGTGCAGGCGCGTGTGTATGCTCAGGGTCTGAGTTTGGCGGTGTTGGTGGCCGTGGCGGGATTCGAGATTCATGATCAGAGACAGGGCAAGGGGTTGTTGGATAATGTGCGCGCGAAGAAGCAGAGGAATGCGAAGGATGAAGATAAGAAGAAGCTTGAGACTGAGAGGTATCAGGGAGAGAATATGTGGAAGGAAATGGTTGAGGCTGAGGAGATGAGGTTGAAGGAGAAGGATGAGAAGAGGAAGGCGGTGGCGAAGCAAGAGTGAAAGGGAGCTCAATCCGGCCCCTTTTAGTTTTTTTTATTTTCTGAATCATTTCCTTTGTCCAGCATGTTTTATGATCTGAAAGGGGGCCTCGATTCCTGATATTTGGACGTTCACGCCTCTTCCTAACCCGTTTTTTTTATTTTATAACTACGATATATCCTTCCCATTTTCCCTCGAACGGTGGGATTAAAAAGGAAACAGCAAAAGGGCCGTCTCAGCAATCCACCCTACTTTCAAAAGACGTCCGTCACACGGCCTGCGCAACTTGGGGCTTCTGATATACTCAGCCTCTCTCTCTCTTTCTCTCTTGGACTTCAAAAAGAAAAATCTCCACTAATCCCAATTCTTTCCCCCTTTCTTCAGTGGAAAACATGGTGTTTTTTTCTCTCTTGTCTTGCACACGCCCCATTATCTAGTGATGGGGAGATTTTTTTTTTACTGTTTTGTGTACAACAGACTTTTATTGGCATTTCTTTTCCTTTGTTATGAGGTGAAGGGCTTTTTTTTACATTTTGTTCTGGGTTTTCTTTTTAGATAAGGTGTGAAAAGAGGAGTTTTATTGCTATTGGTAACTATCAAACTTTTTTTTATTATATGTTTTTACAATTAAATCTTTTGTTCCTCTTGGTGTGCTAATGTTAATAACAATCATGAGCTGGATATAATTTTTCTATTTCTGCAGCATTTGAAAAGGAGAGAAAAGGGAGGGAAGGGGGTGAGGGAGTGTGATATTATGGCTCTAAGCAGGGAGAGAGGAAAAGTAATAGAAATTATTATTTATATGATGGATGGAAACTTGAGTTGTTCTTTCTGACATGTAGAGTAAGTACTTCTTCATAGCTATTTATTATAAGATAGTTGTCTGTCTACTTGTGTTTTACAAACCTGCCCTTTTCTTATGTCCTCTCTCTCCTACTCCCACATTCCCTTTCCCTCTGCTCTAGATGTAGGATATATAGTTTGTTGTTCAGCGCAGGTTTATACCATGCAATTAGAAGCAGAAAAATAAAAAGAATAGGTGAATGATTTGAATAAGAGGTTGTATGAGGTAAGTAATAAGAACTAAATAGCAAAGAAGGAAAAGAGTAAAAGAAAGAAAAAAATAGGTTAGAAAATACAACAAGCTATCTATGAAAGGAAATAAAAGAGAACAGATAGCCCCTATATTTTTATGAAAAACATTCTTAGCAAGACAAGAAAAGAAAAGAATTATGTTTGTCTCCCCACAACCCGAAAGAAGAAGAAGAAGAAGAAGAAGAAGGGAAGAAAATATGAAAGCATAGCAAGTGGGATTAAAAAAAAAATTCAGCTCAATGGAGCATAACCTCCCCCGGCAACAACTTATCCACAGTAACAAACGACTTCACAATCTCCAAGCCGCGCAACCTCTCCTCCTCAATGCGCTCCCACGACCACTCCGTCCCTTCCCACGACGCGGCCATGTTGGCAAGTTTCTTCTTCCGCTCGTTCTCCAGCACCTCTTTACTCAAGTCCGTCTTCTCGGTTAGAGTCATGACTTCGCGCAGCACTGCGCCCTCATCTAAGCCTTGACCGGCGTGAATCGCATCAGACGCCGGGGTCTCAGTTTCAGCGACAACGGCGGGTGTAGAAGCCACAGCCGGCGTCCCATCCGAAGAAGAAGAACCCTCACCATCAGGCCTAGGCGGCAGCAGCCCGCTAGCACGCAACATACGCGCCGGCCGCACTGTCAACCTCCCCTTTTTCACAACATACTGACTAATCCCCACCGCAAGCAACGTCTTCTTCTGCTTCTCGTCCCCAGCTCGCATCTTCTCCTTCTTCGTCGCGGGTCGCAGGAAAAACGTAAGCACATACAACCACTTCTCATCCCACGCCGCAACTTTACTCTGCATCTCATACCGCTCATAAATCGGAATCTCCTTCTTAAAACTACAATACACCGAGCCCAACATCACAGCCATGCGGCCGGGGAACTTCTTCTTACCGGTTTCGGCGTGGGTTTCGGAATCGAGTTCGCGCTTTGTGAGCTCGAAGCCGGGGGTGTAGATGTCGGTGACGAGGGCGGTGCGGGAGATGTCAAAGTCGGCGAAGTAGGTGCTGTTGGATTTGTGGAGGTTGTAGTCCATTTCTAGGAGGGTGGCGTGGGTCATGACGCTGACGGGGGTGAAGATGGGGTGTTGAGAGATGCTGGGGGAGGAGGGGTTGGGGAGGAGGGATTTGGAGGTCGTGAGGTCGTGGTGTTTGAAGTTCATCTTGGAGAACATGTAGTAGAAGACGCGGACCTGGTGGGTGGGGGGGATTAGTTAGATAGGGTGGTTTCATTGTGGTTGGCGAAGATGGCAATGGTAGGGCGAAAAAGGAAGATAAGATGCAAAAGACAGTTCTCGCAATGATTGTATGCGGTAGCCTGTAGATACGTAATCCATCTTCTATGACTACCGCATCCTCTCCGTCCCAGGACCTAATAGAGATCTAATATATATGCCAGGGGGGAGGAAATCTCATGTTTTGCAAAAACAAACACGTCCGCTCAGAAGAAAAGGGCAGACGAGGGAATAATTCCACATACATGCCACGCAAAAGGAATCGATTTGAGATTCACAATTGCCAGGAGAATAGCCAGATTCCTCCATGAAGCCAGCTGGACCAGCCACTGGGTGGCTGAGCGCAAAGTCTCGATCATGGGAAGTGAAAATACTGCCATTTTTTTCGGCGTAGTAAGTAATAATAATAATTGATTCGTAGGGAATTTGTTTTTTCTATTCATCGCTGTTAGTTCATGTTTGTGCAAAGCATGTAGTTGATGCCAAGTTATCGGGATCATCCCCCTCTACGTACCTTGTCAAGCAGAACCCACACCGATGCGGCCCGATAATCCAGGAGGCGGCAGTGCGCGGACTATATCGAGAAGGAAGGAGTGTTTTTAAACAAAAAAAAGAAGCTGCCAAAGAAGTAAAAAGAAAAAGGAAAAAGGGTTTTGTAGACAAGCGCAAGCAATGGCTTTTTTTGCTTAATATAAAAAACCTCGTTTAAAACAAAGAGAGAGAGCTTCTCTCCTGCACACACACACAGGAAGCTGAAACGATGGCTTTTTTATTTTTCTTGTTGGGGCGGATTAATTTGAACAGATAATGCGAAGGGATAAAAAACGAATGTATCCCTGACAGCCGTTGTTGACACGACAAACAGCGCCAATAATAGCTTCTAACCCACGTATACGACAATGACAATGGGATATAATAGAAGCTATAAGGGTATCTTCGACTTTGATATGCAGAATTAGACAACTTGATAGCGACAGAAAATTCAATCGATCCCCCTGGATGACTTCGGATGGCAACGCGTATGTATGCTGAGGCTTGCATGTGTTAAATCAGCCAGTTTTGGTGTTGCTTTTCTGCCACGGCTTTGTTTTTTATTGGCCAGGTGTAGACGGTGAGGTTGGCGGTGGCATATTTAAACCAATGAGAGTGGTTAAGTGTATTAGGCAGAAAACTAAGGACCCAAAAGAGGCTAGGTTTGTCGCTGCTTTTAACTCATGTGATCTAAGCCGAGGCTCTTTTTCTCTCCACGCTGATTGGTTATGACGTAATCAAGACCTCAATAACTATTGACTAAAGAGTACCTGAGATGTTCGTGTATGCATCCCACCTATGCGCGAAGAGAAAATGTCGACTACACAGAAGTCAGAACTCACAGTTGGATCACTAACAGTTGGAATTGCTAGGGATGACTGGCATATGAATACAGCCATCACCCTGCTCCAAGCCTCCCCAGATAACGAAACACAGGCCCTGAAACCCCACAGTCAGCGATGATCAACGACGAGGTCACGGCTTTCGACTCTTCAGAGCAGAGAAAGACAGTCTCTCATATTTATCTCTCTAGATACACGTTTAAGTGCGTGTATACCGGCTTTCAATCCATGCAAATTAGAATGGGTTTATAATTACATATTTACCACCATTCTGTGCCTCAATGCATTCCTGCACCTTCTCTGCGATGGTGTACAAGCTTCCTCTCTGATATTCTCACGACTTATCCGGCTCTCCTGTATGCGATTGGCCTAACTATTAAAGATCAACGGCCTGAACCATGCAGAAACGCTGTCTTAACTTCTTTACCATCGCAGGAACGCTTGCTTGGTCGCTAAAGTGGGTTTCGGATCTAATAAATAGCATGTATACGAAGAACCATATCCCTCTACGCACTGTTACGCACACCGTTTGACTGATGAGGTCCTCGTTCCAAGTGCTATCTCCTGCTATCTCCTAGTCCCCTACAAAAAGCGAAAAATAAAAATGAAAATCCTAGACCTACCCTAACATGAAAAATCTGTGGTTAGGGATTCCGCCTAGCTCGCTTGTCGGAGACGATATATATCAATCAACTCTAGCAAGGGTATCCTAATAACCCGAGCTCGGCAGCTAACACCGGCATGTTCAATGCATGGGTTTGACCTTCTGCCACATGGTTCTTCGATGATCTTTCCAGGCAATTCCCCGCGTTTCAAAATTTCCTTGCTTTTCCCGATGCCGTTCTCTTCTCCCGAGCCGCATCAACTATCTACTTTAATTATCAATCTCCGCAATTTTTTGTCCCCCCTTTTCCCTTTGGCAAGGCTCGCAGTCTAGAAGGCATGGATTTTTGAAATATTCCTGTTCACATGCCATTTAACCTCAACGAAACGCATGGAGAAGCCTATCAACCTGCCGGCTTGGCTCTTGCTGGAGCTGCGGAGACGCTTCTACTTTATCTGGGGTAAAGAAGCTCCGAGCTACCGAAAGACAAAATATCTTGAGAATTTAATATCTGTTAAAAGACGCTTATAGGTGCCTTATGAAACACTCTATCGGCACTTACGTCCTCTATTTTCGAACTGTCACATATTCCTTTTATGCCTATCGCACGTCCCTTTAATCCTAACGACGTGTTGCTGGCTGATCGGATTAAACTGCTGTTTGGGATAACATTCCCTCCTCGGCGTGTTGGGCGGGAAACCCCCCACATTTTATATACGTATTTACTCGGGAAATCCGACTGCGTGTCACAAACTGGGGAGCTGTGGTTTTCATTTATCTAGGTAAACTGGCTCCGCAATCCTTGGCTGATTCGGAACCTCCACACGGGCCGACTAACATAAGGTTCATCAGTACAGCATGATCTACCTCAAATCAGCAGGGATACTCGCAGTAGAAATGCCGGTGGCCCCTCTATAGGGCTAGAGCGAGTTAAAACTGCCTAGGTAAGAGCTGGCGATGCCTAGGTTTGCCTATATACATAGGATTCAATCTTAGATCCTTGATGGCTTCTCTTTACACATATCAGGGATCATCTCATGCACATCAGTTAGAGCATACTATAATGAAACTAGATGTCTTTGCTTTCCCCCCGCGGCTTATTGGGCTGGGTGTTCCTTGAACGGCATATTTGTGGCCAGCTATAAATACCAGGCAACGTTCCCCCGTTGCTGGTAGTTAATCTTCTGGAGCCTATTTCTATACAACAAACGCAAGATTTGAACATATTAACTATGGTTTCTTCGATGTTTTCTACTTCATTCGCGGCTGTCATCTCTGTGCTGGCCACAGCAGCCAATGCAGCCTCTCTGGTTGCTGTCCCAGACTTCGGGTCCAATCCCACTGGGTTGGAAATGAATATATACGTGCCGGATACACCTGCAGCTAACCCAGCCGTTATCCTAGCCGTAGGTTCCTTTCCTCCCATCATTCGATTTTTGAGTCTATAATCGCTAACCCAAAAACCCCCCTCACACAGCTACACGGCTGCCTAGGTAACGGGCCCGGCTACGCCCAAATGACAAGATACAACGAACTCGCCGACCAGCACGGCTTCATCACAATATTCCCTAGCAGCAAAAATGACAGCAACTGCTGGGACGTCGCATCAGCCAGTAGCCTGGCGCGCGATGGCCAAGGCGACACCACAGGCCTCGCCAACATGATCGCCTACACGATTCAAACCCACAATGCCGACCCAGCAAAGATCTTCGTAACAGGCAGTTCCTCGGGCGGGATGATGACCAACGTTCTCTCCGCCATGTACCCGGACATCTTCTCTGCCGCATCCGCCTACTCCGGCGTCGCTGCCGGCTGCCTCGCCGGCTCCCCCGGCTCCAGCCCCTTCTCCGCCGACCCCGCATGCGCAGATGGCCAAATCATCAAATCCGCAGACCAATGGGTGCAGCAGGCCAAAGCCATGTCCCCCGCGGGCTATGATGGCGCGTACCCGCGCTTCCAGACCTGGCATGGCACGGCGGATTCGCTGGTCACGTATCCGAATCTGGGCGAGCAGATTAAGCAGTGGAGCGGGATCCATGGGGTGTGTTTTCAGCGGAATAATACGGACACCCCGCTGTCTGGGTATACGCAGATGACTTATGGGGATGGGACGGCGTTTGTGGCGTATAGTGCTGAGGGCGTGGGACATGTTGTGCCTGCTCAGGAGGATGTGGATCTTAAGTGGTTCGGTCTTACTTGATTCCCTTCTTTCCCCCCCCTGAGGTAGTGTTTATGAAAGAGAGAGGGAGCTGTAGTTGGGAGGGTTTGTTGCTTAGCAAAAAAGCAAGAACTCCATGAACAAATCTCAAGTGCACAAATTACCCAGATCAATCTACTGATCATCTTTCTGTTTCGTTCTATATCAATATTTCTTCTACCCTATTTTAGTAGGAAATGAAAAAGAAAGAAAGGAATTGAAAAAAAAAAGATCACACCCATCAAATCGAAGAACTAGTGCGCCGAGGTAAGAACAAAACCCCAGTCGTCTACTCACTAGCCCCCTTCCTTCCAAAGGTGAAAATATATCCGTATTATTTCCCCATATCCCGAACGACGTAGTTAGGTCTGGTTGTGAAAAAAAGATACTGAATGGCGACACCCAGAATCGAACTGGGATCGGGACGGCGTTGAGGAGAGGTAACCACAACGTCACATGCTAACCATTACACCATGTCACCCCATTCTTGGCATTTCCAACTGCTTAAAATATTAACTACGAAAACCACGAGAAGACCCAATAATGGAGGAGAGGTAAACATTACAAGGGCGCAGACCAAAAAAGCCCACCACCCCCGCCCTTCTTAATAATGATGATAATAATAATGCCTAAAAGAAGTAATCAAAAAAGAAAGAAACTAAACGAATCCTTACTCAAACAAGAGAAAAAAACAGCCTGCACCCCCTTTCACTGCAACCCAATCCCTCTAAAAATCCTCATCATCCTCATCGTCTCTCTCATCCCTCCGTGACGAAGAGCCTCCCCTCGCACCTAGATTCGACATCTCATATTCCCCTGCTCCGCTCTTTGCAGCCCCCATAGCCATGGCCTGGCGTCCTGTATCCGAAGCCTCGAGGAACTCTCTGAGACGTCGCTTACCTTCCTCGATTGCTTGCTGCGAAGCAGCCTCTACCATTTTGATGATGGGACCCCAGAGGTTGAGCTGGTAGGTGACGTACGCGGCGACAGCGCAGAGGAAGAGAAGGAGGAAATATACGGGGTTGCGAAGAACTAGATGGGAAAAGACTTGTGTGTTAGTTGAAAAATGTACGATCGTACGTGACAAATACAAGCTTGCCATCATTTCTTAAAAAAAATAAAAAAAAGGGATATATTTACTCACCAGCAATAATCTCGTTCCAACCAAGTGCCAAAAGCAAACCGTAAAAGTAAAGTGGGACTTGAGTAATTCCACCAATTGCGCCGCGCTTGGCCTCGACATATACCGCATCGGCCGTCTTCTTGAAGCGGACTGTCAAATCCTGGCGCTTGGCTTCACTGAGAATGGTCATTTCTTCCTCTAAGCTCTTGTCATCATCTTCGTCTAATCCGCCAATTGGGGCAAGGTCTTCTTCATCGGCTGGAGTTGCGGAACTGGGTGTGTGGCCAACCCATCTGTCTAGGGGAGGAGGGGCAGAAGTCTCCGCGAGACGGAAGCGAGATAAGAGAGGAATCAAAGTAAGAGTTGATTCCCTTGCCCGCGTGTATACACTCTCGATATCGTCCGTGGGTCTCCATATCCTAGGTACACCTGCATCATCGTATCTAAATTTGTCCTCGAAATTTTCCCGCAGCTTCAGGAGGAGATTTCCTTCCATCATCTCCTCCTCAATCTTAGCACGTAGAACGCCCCAAGACTTTCTTCTTAGCCTCCAAAGCCCGACATCCACCTCCTCCAAGCTAGCATCAAAGCTGGTTGCCCGCTCTGTGAATCTCCGTTCCGCATCGAGCACAGTCTCGACAAACAAGTTCCAGATTCGATCCCAAAGTGTATTCTCATCGGGTCGCTCTCCAGACTCGGGAGCACCAGAGCCACCCCGACCAGATCCAAGGGCATTAAATTCCAAATCGACGGATTCGCCCAACCGCGATTTCACCCATCGTTCGACCCTGCTTGCCAATCGCCGCATCTCGTCTCGCCGGAGCTGGCCACTAATCTTCTCCAAATCCTTCTGGTACAGCGCCAATTCCTGCTTGTAATTGCTCCATGAAGCACCTTCGACGATAGTGGCACGAGCTTCCTTTTCGAACTTCTCTACCGCAATCTTCCTTTCGCGATTCACAATATCGGCAAAATCATAGCTTGATCCTTTTTTCTGACCAGATTTGACTGTTGAAGCGACTGCCTCGCTAAATTCCTGCACACCAGCTCGATGGGCCGCGCTAAGCTGTCCGCGAAAGAGAACACTCAAGCGCGCATCGATCTTTTCTTCAAGCTCGGCCCGCTTCATCTGATAAACACGCTTGTGGTACCGACTAGCCTCAGTTTCAAAATTCTTGATTGTCTTCAGCCGTGCTCCTCTCATTGCAGGGCCAAGTCCGCCAAGGATACTTGGATTTCCTGATTGAACACCTTCCGCCTGCTTTGCTTCAAATGGGGTGATGGCCTCATCAAAAGCGACGAGGGCTTCGCGCGCGATCTCATCACAACGGAACTGAGCAAGGAGCTCCTGCTGGGTCGGCAAATCGAGATCTTTGTTGTTGACAATTTGGTCCCAAATTCCCTCAGCGTACACGGCAAAGCCGTCAGCAGGAATGCGCCGATGGTACTCTGGGAGGAAAATGCCTCCATCTGGAATGCTTCCTTTGTTGAGAGTGTTTTTGGGGTCCCGATGACCCTCACGGAAACGAGTCCCGAGCTTCCTTACCTCCGCAACGAACTTGTCTGACTGGAAGTTTTTATGCGGAAGCGCTGCAAATGCGAAATCGAAGTAGTCCTCTATCGTGGTGTTCTCTAGGCCAGCCGGTTTCGATAAAGACGACCAAATTCTTGTGAGATCCTGCATTAACGTGTTTTGTAAATTCTGAAGCGGAGTTGTGCCCAGGAAATCGCGAATGATGAAGAAAAGTAATGATCGAGGAGACGACCTGTATGCTGTCAGTTTCCCATGCGCGCCGAACAACAAAAGACCGTAAGTAGAGCGCGGAATCCGTAGACTCACTTCTTATCCTTCAGAAACAGTTGCAAGTTCACCTCAAACACAGTCTTCAAAAGCCCCATATTAGCGCCCTGATACAATCCCACCTGATGCTCCCAAATATTGACAAGAAGCACTTCGCTTGTGGCAAGCGCAAAAAGCGCACTCTTCCGCTCAAAGTCCTGGTCTTCTCCTCTCTCCCGCCCATCCGTCCCCTCGACATCCATAACAAGTATATTATCCGCCATCCTGTTCTGGGAGATTTGCGACCGACTCTCGCTATCTTGGTCCTGTCCTTGAAGCCTATTCTTAGAGAGCCAGATGCCCTTAGTAGTCTGCCGTCGCTCGGTTTCGGACATAACGCTAAATTCAGTACCGAAGAGGTGGTTCAGAAGAGTGGACTTTCCGGTGGATTGGGAGCCGAAGACAGAGATAAGGTGGTAGTTGAATCCGGCAGACGCAACGCCCTCGCGCGTAAGATATTTAGATAAATTTGGACTGCGATGCAAACAAGTCAGTCAGACTTCTTCTCCCCTTTTGGCAATGCTCCCCATTATCCTAGACCCTGGGCGGAATAGGAACAACGTACTTGAACTCCTTATCCGAATCTATGACCTGAACTCCATGTTCGTACCCCTCCGCGTCCACATCCTTTGCAGACGCAAAATGCCCGTTTGCAACCATCGTCGCCGCAACGTGATCCCTCTTCTCTGGTCGATCCTTTATGTTTCCTCGTAGGCGTGGGCGGACCAGCACAGGGGAGCGTAGCCTTGTTGCGGAAGTCAAGAGTGGCCCAGGTTAAGACCGTACAGTAACCCTATGATGCCATACAAAGCTGTAGCTCCAACTCCAGCTCCCTAACGCGTTCCGTGAGTGTTTGTACCGTTGTGTCGTAATAGGAGATCGCAATCGGGACAGTACAATGCGCTTATCGGAGTCCCGGAAATGGCCACGAATCCAATCTGAAAACGAACTAGTAAATAAGCCAAAGGAAGAGTTAGGAGATCTGCACTTGAAATATGTGCACGAAACGGTATCGTGTGGTGTCTATATGCAGGTCAAGCAGGATTTGGCGAAGAAGCGGGAGGTGTGGGATTGTTTGGTTGGTCTGGCTGGTCTGGCTGGTCGGCTGGCTTGTTTCGTGGAGAATGGCGAGGTTGGTGGGTTGACGTTCCAGCCGCGCACGTGCCAAGACCCGATCTATGGAGACGGACAGACAGACAGCCCACAGCAACGTCAACAAACAACTGCGGTGCGTTTACACTAACAAATACAATTGAAATAGATACAAGTTGCTGTCTTGGGATTGTGTCTGCGGGCTTCGAAGTACTATGTGTGCTTGAAGGCTTCCACCCAAAATCAGCTGACAAACCTAGCCATCATCACGGACACACACCACATGACAGAACACAGAATACTGTGTGCAGTCCATAGCGGGGCTATAGACTGCAGAGGTCTGTTGTGAGTATGGAAGTACTGGGCAGTCAATATCTGGAAATAGAGGACATGTCGGCGGTGCTGACCGTGGATGAGAAGACGATGCCTTGCCTATTGTGGCACGAAGGGTTGATATACTTTCAGTCATGGATGGAACACGGGAAGAGTCAAAAATAAAAATAAAAATTGGGTCTTCAAAAAATTGGACTTAAAGTACTAAAACCTAACGCTATCATGACACAAACACCAGCAACGGATGGATTAACAGATAAATGGAAAGATAAAAGCGCCTCACATGCCCTCCCATGCAAAAGAATCATAAATGCTAACATAGAGAAGGAAACATGAGAACGTTGAAACGAGGGAAGTGTATATCAGGGCATTGACAACCAGGTGGTCGTGAGTTAAGTCAATCCCCTCATCGAGATTGAAAAAAAAAAAGAAAAGCAAAATCAAAAAGAAAGGATGAAAGAACGTGCCGATTAAGGTTGATCCGCGGTGTGGAGACCCCTATCGCCAGTGACGTTAAGGATGCGTTTCAGATTAAATGTCTCGTCAAGTAATGTGACGCCACAGTCAGGGGGAAATAAGGCAGGCATCGAAGACGAAGACCGCAGGACCCAACAACAAGTGGAGGGGAGCACAGCCCCAGATGAGGCGCTACCAGACGAGTCACGGCCATCACTGCTGCATAGCCGGCCAGACATCCATTTTGCTCTAAACCTTGTTGAAGAGGAGCTGTGTCTCGGTGACTCGTCGTAACAGGGGCGCTCTCTAGATTACCTACATGTCAAAGCGTAAAACACTCCAAAGCAAGGGTGGGCAATCCGGGGCTTCAGATTCCATCTTCACGGCGCGACAAAAACTCATCGCTGTGAGTGCTCTGGCTAGCTGCTTGTCCACAACACTCGCAGATGGTGGTATCCCTTCAGAACAATTCGTATGGCTCCCTCTATCGATTCTCGACCTCCCTTCATCTTGGGCTTCACTCGTGAACTGAACTAAAGAGCCCAGACGCTGAATGGCAAGGGTTTTGGCGGCTGTGAAGGCTTGGAAATAAGGGGTTCTGCAGAGGAAGGGACGGGCCTCCACTCCAACGAAGCTAGAAGCACCAAAAAGCATTTTCACTGCGTCTGGACCACCGTGGTGTAATAATGATGATGTGGCGGCTTAACTTCTGGCTTCAACATACTATCGTCCCTCACTCCGTTTCATAAGACATAAGAAGGGTTTTGGTCCCTCCTTGACCAAAAAAGACCGCCAAAGAAAGGTGGTTCAAATAAATTTAGTGCATCTCAGTAGTAGGTCGGAGGAGGGAAGCTTTGAGTACTCGGGTAACTTTGTCCCTTGGCCTGAGATGACTGGTCGTAGTTTGGATTCCAGTTAGAGCCTATCTGTAGTTCGGCAGGCACGGTGGACGCTGCTGCGGGTCGAAGGGGGATAACAGGAGCGGAATCGCCTGATGTCCAACTGGGAGCCACTCGGGAGACCCCGTCGGCGTTATAGTATAGCTGTTGCTGGACATCTTTAAGCTCTCGATTGCTACATTAGCTATCAGTCTCATGAGAAAAGCATGTATGCAAGTGTCTAGGGAAGAGCTTACCCTTCTTCACTTCGTCTGTAGCGGCCCTCAATGGAGAGTAATCTACCTGGCTGCTAGGCGTGCTCGTTGCCATATCGTCTAATCGTTTCAGAATCTCGTTCACTGTATTCTCCAAAATAGTAACTCTTTCTCGCAGACTATATGTCTGCTCGCCGGATCGGCTGCCTGGTCCAATTGGTTGAAGAGGAGCATGCTCCTGATCAATGCAGGTGCTTCCCCTGGCATAGCATTCGTTGCAAAGACTTGGCCTCGCCGTGTCATAAGTGCAGCGAATTTTGCGGCGCCGGCCTATACTTGGATATTAGTACTAGACCAGATTCAAATTCACCCCAATATAAAGAAAGAAAGGGACCTGGGACAATGGCGCCAGAACGCCCACACTAGGGCGAGAACCACAGAAAGGATAAGGACAATGTTCAGGCAACCTACATTCATAACAGCTCTTGGTCCCTTTTCTCATTTTCTTACGCGCAGGAGCTGATTGCATTTGCATTTGCAAATCTGGCGTATTCCCGGCTGCCCCCCCCAAGTCCGGAGAGGTATGGTACATGTCGTCAATTGGCACTCCCAGATGCTGTTCCATGGTGTAATGATGTACTCGTAAATGAAAAGGGGGGATAGAACAAAGAAAAATCGATTGGCGAGAAAGCTTTTCGGTTAGGTCGGGATGAGAGATGTACTGCGCGGCTTTAGAGCTCTAGGTTCGACGATTGGTTTCGGGAAATCTAAACCGCGAAAGAAAAGATAGGAGGGGGCATTTGCGTTATTTAAGAACTCGAAGATCAAGCCTCATCCTGAATGTTAAGATGTAAGCTTAATATGTGAGCATGGACATTTCTCACTTTTGAGTTCACATCGATGCCAATACAGGCCCCTGCAATGCCATATTGGTTGACTAGATCGTACCTCTGGACCCTCCGAGGAGCGTTAGGGTTAATGTACGGCCTCTCAATTTGTGCCTTATACTGACCCCTGGTCGCTTAACGTGGCCTAAGATACGCAGGGATCTTGTGCAGCTTTCACAAGTTCAGATCTTTACGCGCTAGAAGTGGAAAAACTAAGCCACGAAATCAATAACTTGGGACGGTTTTTGCATGTGGATTGGGGCCGGGATAGACACCTAGGTGGCTGGTGGCTGCAAGCTTCATCCCAATGAAGCCAGGTTCGTGCAGTGCCCACATCTTTGTTGAAGATTCCTTTACCGCAACTCTGGGATGTTGGACCACGGTAATGCGAAACACTAGAGCAACGCGCACCAACATCGGGTGTTGAGAATGTAGGGCGTTGCCGTAGCGAACTAGGATGGTCCTTCAGCTTCGCATAGTTGGGATGGTGGGTTCTCAGATCGTTGGAATGCCTGCAAGGCTTAAAACATTTCTATGTGCAGCCCCTTCTCGAGCAGGTCTGAAACGGGACTCCAAGATGTGAAGGCTACATTCTGACGGCCTCTTGAGTCGTTGCCTACCGGGCGCTGGTCAATTTTAGGATGGGGCCACAACACGAAGTACTAATAAGAACGCGCATGGAAGGTTTTAGCCCCTCTACCGGGACTATCCTTCAGACCTTCGTCTTTTGTAAGTTGTTAGTAAGCGAGAAAACTAGGAGCTAACTACAAGATCCATCCATGTTAGCATTTGATAGTAAGAAATGTCGGTTTTTGATTGGTCTCAAATAAAGTTGTTGGCTCCTTCCTGTCAGAGCTAAGTGCTTGTCTAGCATGGCGCCGTGCTTGCGTTAACTCCCGTGAGGCTTGAGCTTGGTCAGATGAGTGGCTGCCAGCTGGCGATCAGCTCTGGCTATGAGTTACTTAACGCTTAGGCTAAAGATCACAATGTCATAGCCGCTCTGCATAATAAGTTAGTAAATTTGTGTACGTAGCTTACTACTTCCCTTGCGTCAAGCTGGGCGGACTAATAGACACTGTGAGCAATCGGGGTCTGACAAAGGTCGCTTACGTACGCCCAAAGCCTCAAATAGGAAGTCTGCTGGGACGGAAAGGGAACTTCTAGCTTGCTGTACGTGTTTTCCGCCCCCAATACTCAAAATAAGGTGCCACTTAACCCCCTGTTTCTAGACCTGAAAGCCTGAAAGCCAAGATTTGTTAGCCCTTGTATATTGCAAGGGGCCAACACTGGAGATCGAATTTTGGCTGAGTTCTGGGGTGCATGTTGCTCTGGTCTGCACGTAAATAATATCACACATCTTGGAGCCACTGATTCAGCCAATGTAAATTCAGGATTGAGAGCTCCACATGGACCACTCATGCACATTTCATAGTGTGATAGAAAAAGGACTAGAAAAAGAAAAAATACTGACTTCACTAGTGCTTGCTAGTGAACCGAGGCAGGAACCGTCTTGAATTTCAAACTGGCCAGCAGACATTAAATTCTCCTCCGCTGTCAAAAGAATAGAGAATGCCTGGAGGATGTATCTGAAGCTCGTAGCGGACAGGGCTGGGGGGAGCGAGGCTCAAGTTAGTCAACCCAAGGTGTGTCACGTGGGCATGTGACTGTGTGGTAACTTTCCCCACCTTCTGCTTGTTTATTTCAACCTCACCGTCTGACAGCAGAAGTCCAGAGTGGTTGGCTGCGGAGTGAGTCCTCATCCGCGTGGATACGGGGGTTCTATATCAGTGTTTACACCAATGAGGAACGGGTTCATTTGTTGCAGACATCGAGGCTCCTTCCAATACATCAGATCCCAGCTATAATCCCTAGTGTTCGACCCCTGTGATCCTGGATCCTTGTCAAATTCTACGACGCTAGGGTTCCAACCCAGCGGCCCCAGCCAAGCTGCCTTGGGCCGCTTGACCAACTTTGGATTATCTCTCGGAGGCACTGCACATCTTGTTTCATTATTTTACTCCATACTGCGTCACTGTTTTAATTTCTCGTTGAACAGCATCAACATGGACTTCTGCCTTCCTGCAGGACACGTACGATGAAGCGATGAGATGCATGGGAGGACCATCCATATCTCTAATGCAAACATGCATGGGGTCGGCCCAGAGTACAACGTTATTATGTAACAATGCTCTCTGCAGGCCCCTTTTTAATCAGGGACTATGAGCTTGGCTCCCTGCGATTTGAAACAAAAGCTAACCTACAATTTAGAGTTGGAGGAGAATTTAGTAACTTTCTGGCGGGTTGATATCCCTTTTAGCCGTTTTTTCTCGAAACACCCTGTGAATCCCACATTCTCTTGGACATTCGATGGCATAAAATCGGCGAACATTTCTGCCACGGGAACAATATCCCCGCCATAAACACGTGTGGTTAGTTAAGCCCTCTTGGACCGCTCCTAGTTCCCTGTCAGCTACCACGTATCTCAGTGAGGGAAATAGGGTGGTTCTGATTCGCGAAAGCATCTCCTAAAGGCAAAAATTGAGGTCCTGCGTGTCATAATAGAACACCCAGTTAATATACGCCAAGGCATCTTTTATGCATCAGGCCACTCGGGAATGGCCGATCTCTTCACAGCATCGTCCAACTATAACCCAAAACTCTTTTGGGGGAAACATTTGAAAGGATGATCGATGCAACAAGTTGACAGACCATAATGCAGCACCTTCTCCGTAGCACCGTTGAATGGGGGGACTTCTTTCGTTGTGCAGACACGAGATAAGGTGACCAATTATTAATGGTTGTCAATATTATTAACAGCAAGCGACCCTCATGGTCACATTTAAGTTAACGGAGTAATTATCGGAGATACGAGGTTGTGGCTGGCAGGCCGATCTCCGCATTTCTTGGCCCTAAGCAAGGATTGCTATTATTAACACCTGCTCCTATCGGCTACTAGTCTGCGGGTCTAACAACTTAATAAAGTTCTCTCTGAAAAGTGTCGAAGTTCCGAGGTTATTTCATCGTTTATATAAAACCTTTTCCCTGCAGCGAGTTAAAGTTCTATCTGGGAAGTTCCAAGGTTTATTTAGTTATTTTTATACCCTTCTTTTTGCAATGGGCCAATACTATCGTCACTACTACTAGTCCACTACCTTATGTATGTTCTGACTCGCGCTGCACCCTGTTCTGTTCCTCTGTACTCCATAACTTAAGTATACTAATTTTTCATTTTCATTGAAAAGTGGGATTCTGCAGAGACCACGCCCTAGCCTGTTTTACTCCCTGCTGGTTACCTATTCTGCCCAGGGCTTAAATTCCCGCGCCCTTCTCGGCCCCGAACAATTCCATCAAGGACATGGAGTGTTATAAGATAACTAAGACTGTGCGTTGGCTTATAGTAAATCCATCGGCCACCACAGCGTGCCCAAACTTGCGAGGCAGAGTATATGATATTACGCACGAATGTAAGCAGCAAGGCGCTCTTCCCCAAGGGCCAAAAAACCCAACCGAAATGCCAGAAATCTGCACAGGCACACAACTTGGCAAAGTTCAGGCCCCATGCCTCTCTTTTTTAAAAATTGAAATTAAAGCAGCTTTATTCCATAATCCAAGACATCTGGGGCAGAAAATCTTCCGATATTTCGAAATTTGTTCCTCTCTCATCCCGTGGGATCCCGATTTTCGTGTGGCTTATGAAGACCTTATATTGGTCGGGGCCCCCGCCCCTAGCTCTTGTCTTGCCAAACTTGCGTCTCATACCTTGTTGATCTTACGCCCTGTTGCTATGTAGAAGGGGAAAGAATAGCCAAGCTTTTTTCTTATATTGGTGTGTGTGACTGTGCATTCTTTTCTAGGTAGTATATACGAATCACGGTTAAAGCTTCCTAATCCTGGGAATAGTAAAAAGGAAAAAATATTGATGTCATTCCTTGCATATCTTTTAAGGTTACGCATGAAGGGGTTTTCCGTTTCATTTTTGGACATCCCGACTGGCCCATAGTTTTTTCCCCCCATGAGATTGAGGGTTGGGGAGGGGGGCCGGCGGCGGGTGTTAGATCTCGCTTATTAGATAAAGGAGCTGGCGGAGTCAGCCTTGTAAGGCAGCCCAAAGAAGAAAAGCGTGTTAAAATGCACGGAGTCCTGCGGCGGCCCGCTTGGGTTTCCGCGCAAGCTCTTGCAGGTGGGGGGAGGGGGAAAACCAACAAGCATTGAATGCATGCATGAGAAATTCGGACAAAAACCATGCTGTTGGGTGACAGTGGTGGCTGACGGTGATGATGTTCCTCTTCCCCCAATGCAGTCTCCGTATTTCTCGAGTGATATAGTATTTGGTACCTTGTTCCTTGATGTTCAACTCCTTTGCCAGATACATATGTGGCTATGTAAAAGTGTGGATGGGTCGAGACCTTGTTTTTGATAACCGTCTTACCCAGCGGCAAAAGCGTTTGTTCCAGGTTCTTCTTCGAAGACCAATTGTGTGCATGTGTTGCTCCCCCCCTGTGGCGACGTTGCGAGGGGGGGACCGTGTTCCAGGAAATATGAAATGCACGTAAGAAAGAAGTGGCTAGTACAAAACAACGGGGTGACTCTAGAGGCACACTCGAATTATAGTGTAAGGAAGTAAGAAATAAGACAGGGATATGATTTTGAAATTAACCAGTGTGGACAAGGAATTCTATTATGCTAAAGAAATGTATGCACAAACGCCGGGGGTGGGTAAAGGTGAGAAAGGAAAAGATACATTCATTAGTACAGTATTAAAGATCATAGCATACATCGGCGAATAGAGTTCATAGCATGCAATGAAACAGAAAGGAAAAGATGCAGAAACACCCTATATCAAATGCCCAATTACACAGCCCCTTCAAGCTTAGCTTTGCCCTTCAGACTCTCCCACTTCGCAAATAGAGTGATCAGGAAGCCAACCCCTCCAAGGGCAATGCAGAGAGTAAACGTGACTTTCAGGCCCGCCATGTATGCCATCAGCACACCAGGGAGGTCCTCTTCAGAAAACACGTGACGCAACTCGGAGGCCCCCGTCGTCACGACCAATGCAGGGTCAACGTTTGGAGCAAGTTCCGGCAGCTTTGAAACCAACCTATTCACAAATGCAGCCTGGCCGGCTGACACCCAGAATGCCCCTCCGATTGTCTGAACAAACAATGTGATGGCTGAAATGCTGGCAAGGTCTGAAACGTCGACTAGGGCCTGGTTCACAATGATGGGGATCTGGATCGCAATACCCGTTCCAATGCCAGGAAGAATTTGATATCCTATCCATTGTGCACTGCTAGTATCGATGTCAAGCATGTAGATGAGACCTGATCCTATCGCGGTAAGGGTTGATCCCAATACCAAGAGGTAAGCGAAGTGGCCAAAGATGGTGATGAGCACGCCAGAAACTATCGAGAAGAGGCTGACTCCAAGGATAAACGGAAGATTCCGGATTCCCGATTGCGCCGCGGAGGTATTCATAATGGACTGGAAATATATCGGCAGATAGTATATCAGGATAAACATGGGGCCCACTCCGAAGCCAATGAATAGACATGAGAGGAGGACATTGCGCTGCTTGAATAGGCGTGGTTGCAAAAGGGCTCGGTCACCCAGCTGCCATTCTATTACGATGAACAGGATCACGAGGACAGAGAAACCGACAAGCGTGCCGACCACATCACGGTGGGACCAAGGTTTGGTGACCCCTCCCCACTGCAAGGCCAGAAGATAACAGACCACAGCTGCCATGATGGTGAATGTGCCGAGGAGATCCATCTGAAGGAGCTTTTCCTTTAGAGGAGCCTGCACAGGCTTTGCCGCCGGCGGAGCCTTGAAGAAAAAGAAGATAATCGCTGCGCTCACGCCGCCGACGGGAAGGTTGATATAAAAGCTAAATGGCAAGACAGCGGTTAGCTGATAACAACCTTCCTCAAGTTCATAGCGGAATGTACTCACCACCATCGCCAGGATAGATTATCGGTGAAGACACCACCAAGCAGTGGTCCGACCACGCTTGCAACGGCATACACTGCACCAATGATTCCTGTAAAAGCCGGTCGTCTTTGAGGTGGTACAGAAAAGCCAATGATCGTGTATATACCACTCGCGAGTCCAGCAGCTCCCATCCCTTGAATCGCGCGGCCAACAATCAGTGTGGTGCTGCTTTGTGCTACACCACAGATCAAAGAGCCCAGTTCGAAAATAAAGATAGTCGACAGGAATGTGGCCTTTAGGGGGAAGTACTTGTACCCTTTCCCCCAAGTCGATTGGAAGGAAGCGATGGTCAGGAAAAATGCCGACCCATACCATCCAACCTCATCGAGAGATTTGAACTGGTCCGTAATTCGAGGGATGGCAGTCGCAACAATCGTCATATCCAAGGCAACCAAGAACATCGACAACATCAGTGCCACAATGATCATCATCAGAGCAACCGCGCTCGGATACTCTTCGATCACCTCCACTTCCCCTGCAGACTTCTCTTGCACTTCCCCTTTCTCATCTTGCTGACCTACGTACGGTTCGGGTTTCGTGACCCTCCCATTTGGCGGGGTTTCTGCATCGCCATGAACTGTACGATCGGAAAGGAATGAGGGGGGTCGCGAAGCCGCGGTATTTTCTGTCCCTGCGAGGCTACCCACCATGGTATTAGAGGGATATAGAGATGGATATCAATTAGCGCAGTATGCTGGAGCTGTGTCTGTCTCCTTTCGAGTATAGGTGATACTCCTCAGTAACAAGAAATACAAAAAGAAAGCAATCTCTAAGGAGTAGAGAATTAGCTAATTGCTCAGCTCTTTTTATAGCCATCCTCAATGCTCACTTCCCCCTGTAAATATTCCCCAATGCCAGCTGTTGGGGTGAGCCAGATCAATCTCAGCGATGTGTACTCGGATGGTTTCTAGTTGTAAAATCCGATGGACCCAATAGATTGCATTTCCAGACTGATAGAAAAATTGTCGCACAAGGATGATTTTCATTCCATCCGGCGGGTTCCGCCATGTTGTGGAAGCCATGAATCGAAAACTCTGACGTCTGGGGGGAAATGAGTCCTGAGGCTGAAGGGCTAGATAGAGCAAATGTCTGCAATCGTCGCACACGTTCCACCAGTTTGATTCCCAAAACGACTAGACCGCGAACTCAGCTCACGGAGATAAGCGCCTGGCGGACGCCTCAGCAGTATCAACACCAGCAGAGTTTGGCAACCTGGTGGAGAATCGCACACCTTCTGTCTGGTTCTTGTCTCATCAGGATCATCTATTTAGGTTTATCAATCAGCCAGGGGTTCAATTGTGTCAGGCTGATAGAATAGTCGAACAGTCAAAAGGTTGACTCATTCCCACCAATGCCGGACGGTGGCAGCATTAAAAATCAACATATTTCAATTATCAAGCATGAAATACGAGTTGTAATGACCACGTTGAAGCTCACTTTTAAGGTTCTCAGTTCAGATGACGGTATCATCATCTTTAGCAGCGTAAAACAGGTACTCTAAGCTGGCTTGTTGCTGACATATATGCCCACCCAAGCTGCCGAATTGATAAGAAAAAACTTGTAACCAGTAATCTTCTCGAAGATTCACGGACACGGAGGGATAGGGTTCGGCGCGCGGGCCCCGACCACCATGTCGGGATGTCCAGCCCTTCTATTTCCAATGTCCGGCAGGACGAAAATACTCTCGGGAACTTTCAGTTTTAGCTTTCCGTGGCTGGCCACGGGATTTTGAGTTTGGATGACTTTGGATCCGGTTCCGTGCACGAGAAGGAGGAGTGTGTCTCGACATTTAGATGAGGAGCACTTGCAGCACCAGAAAGATCACGATACCAATCACTCACATGATACAACTCTCCGTTTTGTCTCTTTGAGATATACGAAATCGACTAGGAAACAGTATGATTTAGCGCTGATGCATTCTCCAACTGATACGGTCCCCGCCCGACACCTATCGACGGTGGAAACGCAACCATATATTTTGAACAATGTGTTCGGAGCCTCAGCAACCTCGAAGAACTTGTTCAAAACATGTCAGAATCCACTTTTCTGAGTTCTCGATGGTGGAGGGATTCTTATGGAGAAGCGGCTGAGATGAGGTGCTTGATTTTAAGTGTAAGCGCTGTCTCGGCAACACCCACTAGCTTATCTTATCTACCTCCTAAGGAGGGGTGATGTGCATCTACATCATCATGAAAACCGTCTATTACCATAGTTAAAGGGTACCATCACTCATCATTATTGTCCCTCCTGAATTTACATAGCGCGGTTGTATGTCTGTAGATACATACATACGCGTCCCAGTGATGTCAAAAAGAAAAATATGTATCTCAATATCTGCCCCCTCTCAATCACCAAGCTCGTCCACCCCCACCTAAAACCCTTCTACAAACCAAATCGAGGATCCTAAATTATGTGCTCATAACTCGGTAGTTGGGACAAGTCTGACGCAACATTTTCCAGACATGGATAACCTTCAAAGAAGAAATCAGGGGTTATTGATTTTTGTTGAAGGATGAATTGGATGTAGATTGGACGTTTCATGTCGATTATTGATCAACAAGTGTAGCCAAATATTACTGCGGCAGAAGGAGAAGAAGAAGGGGAAGGAACATGGAGACGGATCACGCTCGATGCGCCGGTGTTGTCGATTGGGTGATATTTCATTTCTCGTAGCAAAAGAGAAGACATTTTTCTAGACTTTTCGGGAGTATAGGGGTCCCCTAGCGGGAAGATAATTCGCTAATGCGGGTTGGTTATGGATGGAGAATTGATCAGGGGGTAGGAGAAGGGCGACGGGAAGAAGAGAATGAGGAAATTGTGTTATTTACTAGTTGGAAGAACCTTGCTCAGTATGAATTTGCTCAAACGGAACACAGGGTAGGGAATCCGCTGAGGTAATAAAGTTCGTTGATGGATGTGAGGGGAATCATTTAACTACGTTGTAGCTCTAAGCTGTGCTCTAGTTAGAAGCATCCTTTTTTTTTCCGTTGCCATCCGCCAGGCTTATCATAAACACGGAGGTTTTTGCATCATGACTTTGCTTTGTATAAACTCGTGCAATGCGTGAGACTAATATGAAATGGATGGATGGGAAACACGAAAGATGCTAAACCAAGAGTAGAGTATTGGAAGGGGAGAGGAGAATCGAATCGATATTCTAATAAAGGAATTATACATCGTTAGTTTATGAAGAAAAGACACTACCACATCCACGCTAATGCGTTCAGAAAAAAATGAAATGATATATCCAATTTTTGCCGCCCGCAATTTTCTCTTCCTATATCATGCCCGATTGAGTGCGTTTGTAGATCAAAGACAGAAACTGATATATAGCATTATATGTGACCAAGTTAGTCCAACGCCTGGGGGTTGCTGCTGTGGGTTATGAATTTGAATAGGGCATATACCGAATAGGCCTACCTAGTATATTCCTTCAGGGTGAGGGTTAAAAGGGTCTTAAACAGATAGAGCGTTGAACGTCTGCTCTACCAGAGCAGTGAATACATCTTCTCCAATGACGCCGCCGAACCTATTACCCCACCACTCATTGTTTTAGCACTACCCGATACACGTACACTTGGGGGGGAATACCCACCCAAAACAACGCACTTCTAGCACCAAAGCAAATGCCAACTTGCGAAGGTTCTCCGGATCCAATTTATAAAAAAGCGGGTGTTGTTTGATTGTATTCCACGCCTGAACAGGAGTGATTTCCCCATCAAGTTCCAACGCCGAAGCAAGTTCAAAAAGCCTATCCAGTTCGCTAGTGGGAATTTCCCACGATGTGCTAGCGGGTATGGGGGCTTGGAGGCGGTTTGGAGCAGCATCGAGCAGAGGAGCTAGGAGCGTCAGGGCGTGGCCTGTGCACTCATCCGGATCCTCTGGGAAGAGAGTGTGCATTAAGCAGCATCGTTCCAAACTAGATTGTGGAGGTTAGACCATGCTAACAAAGCCATCGTTTAGCATAGGGAAGAAGGGTGTCGTTACAAGAGCACAAAGTCGATCCCAACTTGAGGGGCATCGAGGCCGTGTGGGTGAGAATTGGAAGATTTATTAACCTCGTGACAGCATGGGGGAGGATGGGTTGGCGAGTTCGGATCGAGCGGCGTGTCTCCTGGCATCGTATTGCCGTTTTCGGGCGAACTCTGCTCTGACACCTGCTTGATACCCCAAGCAGCAATCATGTCGTTGTCGGGTATTCCAAATCCGGGAGGGAAAACCTGCTGACCACAGATAGGAGTCCCAGGAAGGCAAATTGACAAACGTTGTCCAAAGCCAGGCGAGCCGATGACCGAGACGGTAGCAGTGGGATCTGGAGATCCGCTACTTTTGTTGTCTGGCGCGGATATTCCATATGCTGTCATTATATCTTTGAGAATCTCGTTTTCCTCCCTGAATTCTTGCGTCTCGAGTGATATGTTACTCGATTCATCTCGAAGGCGAAGAAGCTCTTCCTCAAGGGACTGGATGTACTTTTCCCTGCGCTCACGATGGGTACTGAGACACATGCTCAAGTCTCAGTCCAGTGCTGAAAATATAAACTCATAGGAACCCTTGGGTCCAGGGGTTAAACTGTTCTGTACTCACCGCTGTGCTCGCCGTACCTGTTCCCGCCTTTTGGCATAAGAAAGCTTAGAGGCGTCTGCTTTGACCTCGACACTGGCATTTTCTAATATAATTTTAGCAAAAAACATGTCGGTGATGGTTCGTAGACGGCTCGTAGACAACTAGCAGAGTATAATGAATCAAGGCCTCACTCTGGCAGGGAGTGGCTCTAGTAAAGTATTTCTAGAGAAAATGGCCTCATGGACAAGTCATTGGCATGTAGCGGGGTATGAAGAAAGATAGATATACAACAACGACGGCTTCCCGTCCCAAGTGCATAGTACAACATATGCTACTGCAGCCACCATCTGGGGAGGAAATGCCTAGGGAATTTTGAATGTGTATACACAGTAGCGGCTATCCACTTACCATCTGTGGTCCTGAGATCTGAACCCTGTTTGGAAAGTGGAAGCTTTTTCCTCGTTCGTTTCCACAGCGTTTCGAGCGTCTGATTCAAGGAATTGTTGGACGGTTTTTGAATTTGCGACATTGTTTTGTCGAGCAACCGGACAGCTCATATTAATATTACCAAAGAGCCGTTTCTTCACTGTCGATTATTGAAGCAAGAGGGTCCCATTCAGGTATGAAGAACGCAAGTGTGTGCATGAAAGGAGGTCGGGAACAACCGCGCACATACGACCCAAGCTGGAGCGGCAGGGATGAAAATTCCAAATACTTCGACACTAGTCAATGGCCTGAGTTTATCGCAACATAACCTGCGCCCTGCAGCCAATCGGAGGGAAATCAGCTATTGTTGGAGATGATCGTTTCCTGCCGTTTCTTAGCCTCAAGTTCGAGGGATGATGTTGTGTGGCGGATGCGGTGCAGGCATTACCGTGACCTGTAAGTTATAAGGGCCGTATATGTAAGCAGGTCACGGGTTCACTAGACGAATGCCCAGCCAGAGGTATTTGAAATATCCTCGCAGCTGGCAGTCTGCAGACAAGTTCCCAAACACTTCTACAGCCCGAGCATCTGATTGAAACTCCCTAATAACAAAAGAGAACTGCGTAAAAATAACGATCAATATTTCTTTAAGACAAGTCTAGAAGTAGAGAGGCGAGATAGGCTAAGTTCTGATGTTGTACAGATATGATTACACTCGGATGGCCTTTAACACGCATAAACAGACATTTCAAAACCACATGCAGACTCCAGTTCGATAATTTCCCAAATAATCCCCGCTTTATACAGATGTGAAGAAACACACGAATCAACCCGGCTTCCGCTCCTTATCGAAGCACTCTATTTTATGACACGAGTAACGAGACCGGTAGCCACGGTGCGTCCACCCTCACGGATGTTGAATCGCTGACCAGCTTCGGCCGCAATGGGGTGGTGAGTGGTGAGGACCATCTCAACGTTGTCACCTGGCATGACCATCTGGGACTGATCTTCGCCAGGGAAGCTAAGGTCCGAAGCCTCATCTACAGTAAACCGTCAGCTAACAAGAATAGGAATATTAAAAAAAGAAATGAGAGTCGTTGTACGTACCAGCAGTGCGGATAAATAACTGGGGACGGTAGTTGCTTGAGAATCCAGTGCGGCGGCCACCCTCGGCTTCCGTCAAGACGTATAGCGACACCAAGAACTGGGTGTGTGGCTTCATGCTACCCGGAACGGCGACGACCATACCGCGGCTGATATCCTCACGCTTGACACCGCGCAGCAGGAGACCGGAGTTGTCACCAGCCTGCGATTCCTCGCAAGATTTCTTGAATGTTTCGATATCGGTGACCTTAGTCCTGAGGGGAGTGGGAGATCCACCAACAATCTCAACTTCAGTGTCTCTCTTCAAGACACCACGCTCAACACGACCAGAGACAACGGTACCACGGCCAGAGATAGAGAAGACTTCCTCAATAGACATGAGGAAGGGCTTTTCTGTTTCTCTCTGAGGGGTGGGAATCCAGGTGTCGACAGCCTCCATCAGCTCATCAATCTTGGTTTCTCCGATCTCAGGCCGGCGTCCCTCCAGAGCGCAGAGCGCAGAGCCGAAGACAATGGGTGTTTCCTCGCCTTCGAAGCCGTATGTGGTAAGAAGTTCTCGCATCTCCAACTCGACGAGTTCCAACATCTCTTGATCCTCAAGGGCATCGACTTTGTTGACAAAGACAACAATTTTCTGAACACCAACCTGTCGGGCGAGCAGCAAATGTTCTCGGGTTTGCGGCCTAAAACTCCATTAGCCAATTGTCTCCATCTACGATCGTAAGGGTTTTCGTACATCTGACCGTCCGAAGCAGCAACGACGACAACGGCACCGTCCATGTTTGCAGCTCCAGTAATCATGTTCTTAATGTAATCAGCGTGACCAGGGCAGTCAACGTGAGCGTAGTGTCGCTTTTCGGTCTGGTACTCGATGTGCGAGGTAGAGATGGTGATACCACGTTTCCGCTCCTCGGGAGCCTTGTCAATGGCGCCATACTCCAGATAATTGGCCATACCCTTCTCAGCTTGTCGCTTTGTGATGGCAGCGGTCAAAGTAGTCTATATCGCACATGAGTTAGATGCGGATACCGTTGGATGGGCAGGATGAGGAGGATTGACCAACCTTTCCGTGATCGACATGGCCGATGGTACCTGGTAGATAATTAGGATACGGTGAAAACGAGATAGGGCTATTGAAGCTACTCACCGATGTTAACGTGAGGCTTCGTGCGCTCGAAGGCGCTTGCCATTCCTCGGGATCCCATCTTGTCCTGCCTGAAAGCATGATATACGGGATTGAGACCACTCGGCCTCTGCAGAGAGAGCCTGCTGGTCCGCAGCAGGGCGTTCACGGATCTGGAGATAGCAGACATATTGACAACCCTTCAATGGAGCGGAGTTTGGGAGTTGACAAGACGTTAATTGATGCCGTAAGATAATTTTCGGGATGGGAAGTTAAAACCAAAAGTTTTCAGGGACAGAGGCTTAGTCAGCGCGCGCAGCTGATTTCAACCAATCATATCTAATAGCAGCTGAGGTGAACGAAGCCGACTACTTTACATACAAGCAATTGGAGGAATGCCCCAAGGGAATATCGTGTGGTCTAGCTGATGGTACATAAAAATCAATTTCCGGTGGCGGAGATGCCGACCACGGATTATACGGAAGAATTATCGTACAAATACTCTGACCCAAAACCAAATTCCGCAGTATATCACTTCTTCTCCAGGAAGAGCGTAAGTAAGCCAAGAAGCTTCCCGTCCATAGGCTTGGACTCCACAGCGCCAATTTCTTCTAATCTGCTCTTGACAGTTTCCACAAGCTTCTGCGCCTGCGGGGCAGTCGGGATTGCTTTACGCGACTTTCTCAGCATGACCATTTCAACTTTCTTGCCCTTTTGGAGAAAGTTTTCCATCTGCTTTAACCGGTGGTTCAGATCATGATCAGCGATTCCCCAATTTAATTCGATCTTCTTTGTTACGTCGGGCTTGATTTGCTTCGATTTTTGTTTTTCCATCTCTCGAGCTTCCCTTCTGCCCATGAGCTTGCAAACTGCTGGGCGCTCTGGCGACTCAGGCGCGACCTGAACAAGGAAACTCTGGCTTCGATCGAATGTGAGGAGCGCTCTGTTGAGATACATTGGTGGATCGAGGCCTCCTTGCTCGTTCACAATTTGTACCCTCTCTCCTTGAATATGCTCATCTTTAATGAGAACCCTCGCCGGTATAGTTTTGTTTGAGGAAGCGGAAGAGTGGTAGCGCAGCTGCGGAGGAAAGGGTTGGCGCGGAACGAAGTGTCTCTCGAGGAACCGGCCTCTCTGTACGTCTGTAGATGGGAGGAATGTCCGCTTAAGGGCTTGAGATATTGTTATGTGGCCGCGAATGTGCTTCATCGTAGATTGTCTGGCGTAGATTTAGGGACGAGCAGATGTTTGGTCGGGTACGTACTGACTGAAGCGGTGCCTGTGGAATGTTAGTTGAGAGATAGAAAAAAAGTATTTCGTAATGCTAGCAAACGTAGCAATTCTTTACTTACTTCGTAGCTTGACTATCGACCCGTTGCTGAAAGATATTTATTTAACTATGTGCCCAAGCCGATGCGCTTCCCCGGTGATAGCTTCAAGTTTCAACGCGGCTGGAATGCCAAGCCACTCCGGAAAAACCATACCGCCGCAAGAATTCCAGGATTGCACGCACTTATTATTCCTTACTCTGGCTGGATCCTGATTGGCATCATTCGCTGCCCCTTATCCTCAAATTCCGCCCTTTTCTTCTTCTTTTTATACTATTCACACCACCAGGTCACAGACTCTCACGGTTTCTGCTCTGTGAGCCCTTCGACGCCAAATTCTGTGACTCTGAGACCTTCAATGATCCTCGTCGGGCCTTTCACTCGTTAATTTTTGTTCTCGTTATTGCTGTTGTCTTCTTCTGTTTCCTTCTTGCCGTATGTCTACGGGAGCCAACACCCGTTCGCGTACAAATATTTGGTCGTATATAGGGTTTGGGTCCAGTCCTAGACGGCGTTCCGTGTCTCTTTCCAAGTCCAGCCGTGATCAGTTGAAGAAAACAAACCGACGCCCGAATAATCGTTCCCCCGAAACCCGATCCAGCGCTGTTAACAGCCTCACAACCGCCATCATGATGCAAAGCCAGAGAGCCAGATACCTCAAAACAGCGGGTATTATTGGTGTTTTATTGTTGTTCATCTATGTCCTTTCACCTTCAAGCCGCTCGTCTACTGCCGCCAAGCCGCAGGCTTTGAACCCAGACGGATCTATCAACCAGCCAAAGTGCACGAAACCATTCGATTCTTCCAAACCCCTGATTCAATATGCGTTGATGATCGATGCCGGAAGCACTGGTTCCCGAATCCATGTCTATCGCTTTAATAACTGCGGCCCCACCCCCGAGCTGGAGCATGAGGAGTTTAAGATGACGGAGAAGAAGAAGGGTGGAGCGGGTTTGAGCTCTTACGGAGCAGATGCCGAGGGTGCGGCCAAGAGTCTTGACATTCTGATGCAGGTCGCCCTGGACACCGTGCCGCAAGAATTCCAGTCATGCTCCCCTGTTGCCGTTAAAGCGACAGCAGGCCTGAGAATGCTTGGCACGGACATGAGCGATAATATCCTCGCTGCAGTCAGGAATCACTTGGAGACCGCGTATCCCTTCCCCGTCGTTTCGAAGGAAAAAGGCGGTGTAGAGATCATGGACGGCGCAGACGAGGGTGTCTATGCCTGGATTACTACCAACTATTTGCTGGGCAATATTGGCTTTCCTGGAGATACTCCTACAGCTGCCGTTTTCGACTTGGGAGGTGGCTCCACACAGATTGTTTTCGAACCCATCTTCAATGGTGCTGCGGGCGCAACGCCAGAGCAGCTAGCTGAAGGAGGTCACAAATACGAACTGAAATTTGGCGGCAGAGACTTCACCCTCTACCAGCATTCTCATCTCGGATACGGTCTCATGGCTGCCCGAAAGGCTATCCACCGTACCGTCGTCGAGGCCAAGCATGAAGCGAGCCCGGAAGATCAAACATGGCTTGCCAAACCTCTTACAAACCCGTGCATTGGCCCTGGCATGACTCTGGAGCTGAATGTCACCCTCTCTGATGGTCATGCGCTCGGCTCAGAAGTCCCCGTGAAAATGGTGGGACCTAAGAAGCCATCTCCCGCCCAATGCCGTGGCATTGCAGAAAAGATCCTCCAAAAGGACGCCAAGTGCGACCTGAGCCCTTGCTCCTTCAACGGTATCTATCAGCCCTCCCTCAAGAAGACATTTGCCAAGGAAGATGTTTATATATTCTCCTACTTCTACGACCGCATGGCTCCCCTTGGCATGCCTGAATCTTTCACTATTCGCGACATCCAGGACTTGACCACCACAGTCTGCGGCGGAGAAGAAAACTGGGGTGTCTTTGAGGGTATCAAAGATGCTATGGAAGAGCTGCAGGGTCGCCCGGAGCACTGCTTGGATCTCAACTTCATGCTTTCTCTTTTGCATACCGGCTACGAAATGCCACTTGACCGCGAAGTTAAGACGGCTCAGACGATCGGTGGAAACGAGCTGGGTTGGTGTTTGGGTGCTAGGTTAGTTTCCGCTCTCTTTCCCCTTTTCCCCCTTTGTCTACAAATTTTGAAGAAACAGAGTCCTAACATGAATAACTATAGTCTCCCACTTCTGAGCAAGGATTCGGGCTGGCAATGTCGCCTGAAGCAAGTCTCGTAAAGAGAAAGACGCCTTATCCCTTTTTTTTTTTACAAAAATCATAGATCTAAAATCCTTTGCTTTTCAACTTTATATCTATTTAACGACCTTGGGAATGGAACGGGTTGCGTGTCGGTTTATGGGCAAAAAAAAAGGCAAAAAAACGAAAACTTTACCCTGGTTTTTCTTCTTATCCACAGCGCGAGACGAACCTTTGTTTTCTTTTTCCGTCTTGTCCTGCCTTTTTTTGTTGATATCTTTCTACTTAATTTACCTTTCCCCGGTTTTTTCTTTCTTTGTTTTACTATTTATTATAGACATGCGTTGTGGGTTTTTTCTTCTTCTTCTTCTTTGGCATTTTCTTTGGCCAGTTTTTATGCCTATTTTATAATATACGGAGAGAGAGAGAGAGGGAAGGGATGATGATGATGATATCCTACTTTATTACTTTCCCAACGAATGGGGCTCTTGAGGATTTTTTCGTATCTTCGTTTTCATCCTGTTTTAACTTCTTCTGGCTTTACTTGTTAGGTTGAACATCGTCCTCTTAACTTTTCGTGGGTTCTCACTTTTTAAGGTTGCCTTTTTTTTGCTTCCCTGCATGTATCTTACCTTTTTTTTTTTGTGTGCTAAGTTTTGTTTCTGAGTGGTCATTTCTTTTATGTTTGAACTGGTAATAATTATAATAACTAACTCTAGTAAATTTGGCAAAGTGTGATTGGCAGATAGAGCCACTGCGTGTTCTTTTTATTTTTTGCGTGGAGAAAGTGGCCCCGTACGCGTAACCTCTCAGGGGAGATGCTCCATCATAAAAAAAGGGGAAAAATAGAAAGGGGGTATATTTTGTTTACAAAGTGAAAAACAACATGAAATTGATCGCTTTCTTTTCAAAATAAAAAAACGCAATATATATGCAAACCATGCAGCAATGGAAAAAAAAAACCCAAAAAAAAGGAACCGGAAAAAAGGGGTTCTTCTCAAACTTCCTCGATGACAGGTTTTTTGATCTTCGATTGCTTCTTCTCTCCCATCAACTTGCCCATGATATCCTTATGTTTTTTTCTTTGCGAGGGACGACGGTCTGCGCTCGCGCTCTCCTGTGTACTACCAGTTTCGGAGTTGGGGGGACTAGATGCGTCGTCACCGCTAGAATCGCTCTCGTCACTGCTAGAGTCGGAACCACCGTCTCTTTTCTCCTCGAGAACGCCTAAGCCGAGATTCTGTAGACGAAGAGGTTAGCAAATGGTCAATTTAAATTGATTTCCCACCCGCAATAAGGAGGAACAGAGTACATAACAGCGACGGGTGTTATAGACACACGAGGCTCGTAACAGAAACCATTAAAAAAAAAGAAAAAGGGACTCACCATCTCAATGTACTGCCCTTGCTCCTCTCCATCTCCACGTTCCGTCTCATCATCATCATCATCATCATCATCAAGTTCCGCCCTCGCCACTTTCCCCGCAGCAATATCCCGTTGTAAATCATCATTCGCGGTTTTTAGCGCGGGCAAGAACGTAGATAGGCGGTTGCGCAAAGAAAAATCGTTGATCAGGCGAATTGGGGGTTTTAACGGAGCGGGGACGCGGGGTATGGAGATTGGGGCACCACCGTCGGAACTTGAGTCGTCGCTTTCTTCTTCATCTTCATCTTCATCTTCATCTTCTTGGTCTTCTTCTAATTGCTCGTTCTCGGAGTCCGCCTCTCCGTCTGATTCTGATTCTGATTCCGACGATGAGGATGAAGATGATTCCGAAGACGTCCCGGAGCTCGAAGTACTCTCATTGTCGGACTCTAGTACCACAGGTCTTCTTCGTATGTTGTTGGAAACCCTCCTACGAGCATTTTCCCGTGTGCTCTCGCTGCTGGAACTGGACTCGGAGCTCGAGCTCCCAGCACTGACATCCAAACTATCAGGCTCAATAATTTTCGATCTCTTCGGTCTGTGCTCCAGCGTTGAGGGGAGATATCCATCGACAACGGTCTCTAGGGCCCGCTTTTTGGAAGGAGTAGAGTCAGTAGCAGGGCGTGCCATTTTTCACTGGCTTTTTCTTTTTTGATATTTGGGGGGTAACCAAGGCCAGAAATTACACATTCAATTGCGTAGTATTGTAATCGCGCATTAATGAGCCATTTTGATTGCCAGAAAGGGCTTCCTTCACCTGTTTCCAAGGTAAAAAGTGTTATCGCATCTACCCTCTTGTCTTCAGTTCGGAAAGCTTCGAAAAGCGCCCAAGGGCGCAGGTGAGAGAGAGACCTTGCTGCTGACTAACAAACAAACACGTGCCTGCAGCGCCAAAACTCAGTCGTTACGTCATCGATCCGTGCAAGCGGGAAGGCAAAACCCTAAAGGCACCTCCCTCCTGTCCTGTCCTGTCTATCTGAAATTCAATTCAATCCTATTCCCTAATTGGTAATCCCAAGGCGGAAATCAAGAGGGACGTTCATGCATTACTGCTGATGTTTTAGGCCTGCACTTGCTGCTGCTGTTTCACTCTCAATAATGTTGGCAATTGCGCCCAATCACGTGCGGGGCGCATGGCGTTGACGGGGCATGACGAAAGGCTGAATGAAGACCATCCTTTGGGACTTCATGTTTTTCTCAGATAATATGCGCCAGCACAGCGTATGAGAGCACTCTAGGATCGAAACGAATATCTACCTTCCCTAGTGATTATACTCTCCAGATATTCTCGTCACAGTTCATTCTGATCAGCCAAAAGCATTTCATTCAGGCCCAACTTTAGCCGCAGCTTGTTGCTAACCAAGCAGGACTTCAGTCTTCCTGCCTCAACTTGCGACTGTCCATCTCGACGGCTCTTTGTTAAAGGTACTACTGAACTTCCCATATCTGTGCTCTTTTGCCTTGATATTTTGATTCAAATGGGTTGAAATTATCATTTTCCCTTGCAAGATACCTCCTACATACCATGGCAATCTACGTGGATATTCCGGTGGTCTTTCTCTCCACCATTTCCAAAGCTTACAAGGATGATGTTCTGTCGACGTCATATTCATGCATGCCCGAAACTTATATTTCCCCTTTCTATCAAATTGTTACTGCATTGGGGTTATCCCTAAACATACATTTCTGGGCAAACTCCGCTTTTGGCGTTTCATATATATGCTTCTTAAAATATGCGACCCAAGGGAGGCTCCATTGAATGCAGCTCTTTCCCTTTCCCCATACCAGATGTGATATTTCAGGCCCTAATCTCCGAAAAAGCATCCTAGTTTGCTAGGAAAGCCACTCTTAATCCAGAACATGAGGCTAATGTGAGTTTCATAGCACCTCAAGTCCCTTTTTTGAGACCCACGTGACTTTCCGTGTCGTCGAGTGCAGCTGGCCAGTTTAAAAGAGAAGGAGTTAGCGCCTTACATCAAGCCGGAGAATTATCCTCTGTCTTTAATAGTTGAACGTGGTCGAGTTGCTCAATTGCTACCGCATCACCTTCCGGAAATATCTCAGGCTTAGTTAGAATTGCCATCTGCGCACCTCCACCACCTGGGTTGACGCTGTGACTACAAAAAATTCAGGCTACTATATATAGATACAACTTATATATCTACGAGCTATGAGCAAACCAACTCTTCGAACCACCGGCCTGGACTCGGTATCAGAAGACTCCGCCGCCGACCTAACACCAACCCGCAAAACCCTCCATCAAAATATCCTCGGGAAACTCCGGCCCCTCCCCCTCCAATATCGCTGGGCGGTCTGGTATGAGAAGCATTCCGAGTCCAGTAGTGCCAACTTTGACGACAGACTCTATCTTCTCTACGAAGACATCGCAGACATTGCGACTTTTTATCGCGTATACAACAACTACCCGTGGGAGAAGGTGAAGTTGCGCGACACGGTGCATATTTTCCGCAAGGGCACAAAACCCATCTGGGAGGACCCGGAGAATGTGAATGGCGGATGCTGGACATTCCGCGTTCCCAAGGCCAAGAGCCAGTCGTTTTTCCATGAGATTGCCATTTTGTGCTTAGCTAATGAGTTCCAAGCTGCACTGGAAGCAGGTACGTACATATCTTGTCATCACGTTCCATCCATGTTTCCCCCCTTTTCACCCTACAACTCCGTTCCCAAGCTCAGAAGAACCCACGCTAACTCCTCTCTTCCCCGCCCTTTTAGAGCACGACCACGTCCTCGGAATATCCACCTCAGTCCGCTTCAACTCAGACGTGATTTCCGTATGGAACAAATCCGGTTCGAACCCCAAGGCCATCAAGGCCCTCGAAGACACTATAATCCAGCGGCTTTCGCCCGACTTGCGCCCGCCATCTGATAGGTCGTATTTCTACAAACGGCATGATGAGCATGAGGGGTTTAAGGAGGCGGTGGAAACTGCGGAGGCGAAGAAGAAAGAGGAGGGGAAGGGGGCGGAATGAAATAGATGAATGGATGAAAGGGCCGATGATCGCTATATGGATTGAATCGGACCATGTGGTGACGGAGCGGCTATACATCTTGTTATTTCTTTTTGCTCTCTTTCTTTTTGTTCTCTTGCTTTTCATCTTGGTCCTTGACCCTTTTTATGAATATTTTTTTCTTCCCTCCTTTTGACAAGGAGATAGGACTGGGAGTTGGTTTTCTTGTTCTATTAACTACATGGCTTAGACGTATCAATGGTTTTCAGGAAATTCATGCTAACATATATATGTATTTTTTGACTCCATGACTCTTGATTTGGACGTTGTGCAGAAGAACGGGAAGGCGTTTGCCGATTCCATCCCTTTCTCCCCGCCCGAGTCCTGGTCTGGAAATAGCGGATATTTGTATAAGTCCTGACTGTTATCAAGTCTCTACATACTGTCATGTTCCTGAAAGAATCGGCCCCCCCCCCCCCTTCGCAAATGACACGATCAATAATCAAGATGCAATCATAACCTTGATTTCCCATTTCCGGGTGGTGGGTATCTATCTCTCATCCAAAGAAAAAAAAGCAGAAATAATCATACAACTAAGCAGTACCAAGTACATGCAAACCACTAACCCGCTTCCATTTACCTATATTTGCGCAGCAAAGACACCATAAAACCTCCCCAATCATCCCACCCCTATGAAATAAATAGTAAAACCATCATAACGTGCTCGCGCGCGCAACACACCCCTCAATTCGACGAGGGAGGGGGGAGGGTGCCAGGCGTGTGTTTCTTTTGATATTAGCGGCTTCGACTCCTTCGCCTTCGATCCCTGTCACCATTGGCACTATTCGAGCTTCCGGGGATATAGCGATCGAAGTTATAGAATCTCGAGCGATCATCTCCTCGATCCCTATCTCTATCCCTATCGCGATCTCTGTCCCGGTCCCGGTCGCGGTCGCGGCCACGGTCTCGATCCCTACTTCTCTCCACATCTCTATTCCGACTTCTCTCAGTCTCTCTATCCCTATCTACATCATGCACATCTCTATCCTTCTCTCTGTCCCTGTCCCTATCCCTGGTTCTCTCCCTGTTATTATTGTTGTCGACATTTCTCTCCTTCTCGCGATCAGCTCGATATTTATCTGCGCCTCTATCGGAATTCCGTTCCGGCGTCCGCTCTCGTCGTTGTTGTGGTTGTGATTGGCTGTTTGTAACATTGCTAGTCGCGACACCGCCAGGAGGCACATAGCGGTCGATGTCAGGTGGACTCCTAGACCTAGAGCGCAGACGAGCCCTCGAACGCGACGTATCCCGATCCTTATCTCTGCTGTCTCTGTCTCTATCTCTATCTCGGTCGTAGAAGCTGCGCCGCACAGCAGGGGACCGAGAGCGCGAGCGCCGTCGTGTCGATCGTGAGCGCGCCCGGGAGAAATCGCCAGGTCTGTAGCTGCGATAGCCGTCGCGTTCGCGGGTGCGGTCCCGCTCTTGATCTCTGGTCCTATCACGTTCCTTGTCTCGGTCTCGTCCGCGCTCAGGCTCGCGTTCCCGTGGTAGGCGAGTGGTAGATCGGCTCCTGCTCCTGCTGCGGCGGCTGCTCCGGTCACGGTTGCGAGAACGATCTCCAGTTACTGCTGATGGTCTGTATAAATCCATCCCAAGCGCGTGGCCCGGTCCGTCAGAGTCTCGGTTACGATCATTTCTATCGTCGTATCTCGAAGGGCGTTGTGTGCGGGACCTGTCTCTGCTATCCCGTCGTCTGGAATCCCTGCGAGAATCGCGGCGGTCTTCACTTGGGTCTGGTTTGGGTTTGTGGTCGCGGTCTGGGGCGGGGGTTTTCTCATCTTTGATATCACGGACGCGTGTTTGTTCTCGAGAGTGTCTGGAGTCTGCAACAGAAGAGTGGCGAGTCATTTGTTGCACTGCTTGTGGTTGCTGTTGTGGTTGCTGCGGCTGCTGCGGCGGCTGTTGCTGTTGCTGTTGCGGTTGTGGTTGTGGTTGCTGCGGTTGGTTCTTCTCGTTCTCGAGAGCTTCAGCCTGCTCGAAATCGAATTCGGGGCGTTGGCGAGACTTCGCGGCAAGCTCCTTTCCCTCCTTCAGTAGCAATTCCAATGCGGCGTCTTCAAGGGCCTTATCATCTACAGGAACGGCAACAGGAGCTTTTGGACTCTTGGTCGCTGCTGTGGGTGTAGTCCCGCGACGCTTTGAGGACTCTCGTTCCCTTTCACGATCTCGACTGCGGTCACGATCACGATCACGGTCTCGATCCCTCTCCCTCTCCTTCTCCCATTCCCGCTCTCGCTCTTCCCTTTCTCTCTCCCGTTCCCTATATCTTTCCCTCTCCTCACGCTTTCTCCGCTCATACCGCTCCTCCCGTTCCTTCTCCCGCTGCTCGTCAAGTAGTCGCTGTTCTTCCCGCAACCTTTCTCGTTCCGCACGTCTCTTCTCGTCACGCTCTTTCTCCCTCCTCCGCTCCTCTTCGTCTCTCTGCTTCCGTAGCTCACGTTGTTTCTTCACTTCTTCAGCCTTCCTTCTAGCTTCTTCAAGCTCCTGCTGCTTCTGTATCTCCAACTTCTTCAACCATGCCTTTTCTCTCTCGTCTCTTTTAACCTTAACATAACGGGTATACTCCTCGTCCGTCATGCCGCCTTTCTCCTCCTCAGCAGCGGCAGCTACCTCGCCAACTTCATCCCGGCGAATAGCGCGGAGGGTTTCGGCGATGTAATCTATATGGTTGAACGATAACGTATCCAGGGCGTCTTCAACACTTCTGTAGAGCTCGCTTCGGTCAACGGCGCCTTCTATCAGGGTAGCTGCTTTCCCTCTCTCGCGCGATAGTAATGAAGAGTCGCGCTCGATTTCCGATTCTGCCATTTGGATTAATGAGGCAGTAAACGAGCTTTTAGCTTCCTATAGATTACCGTAAATTAGGACAACAATGTTCGCATACTGTAAGAGATACCTCTCGAGCAAAAAATGTATAAAAATACGGCATTCTGTAGGGAGGGAGGGAGGGAGGGAGCGCCATACACTCTCGTTGAACTCTGCCCAAACCTTCTTCCGCACCGAGTCGAAGCCGCCCTTTTTTTTGAAAGCGTATAGTAGGTTATCCAGCGACGCTCTCTGCGACGCGGAGAGGGGCAATTCCGACGTCTTGAACTTCTTGCGCCGGATACTCTCTAGGTCGATTCCGGGACGCTTCACGCCGGTCATTTCGACGTCCGTTGAGCCTTCCATGGCGGCGAGCGGTAGATAACAACAAAAAGAAAAGAGAGAAAAAAAGCTTCAAGCTTTAGGGATGATCAAATATATCCACACTCATTCTCCAAACGACAGAGAAGAGCGAGCGCAGCAGTTTAATCCCTTCTGGCAGAAGCGGCGTTGTCTCCAGAGTAGAGCGCTCGCGATTGACGATTGATTGTAGGTAATCAGCGGACCGTAGTTTCTCCGATGCTCCAGCCAACACCCGACAAGCTATTTCCAAGAGCCATAACTTCAAGGAACGACGCGATAACAATCCAAGACTCCCCCAATTCGCACCCAATTTACCCATCCAACGCCGGGAGCAGCGAGTCAATTCACTTCCTTTGATATAGAGGGACACACAGGCGAGCTTTTATACACGGCGCCCACCCCATTGCCCTCCCTCTCCTCACGCCCTCTCCTTCCGCAACCCGGTTGATCTCACACCCATCAATTCACAATGCCCGTTCACAAGGTGCTCTTCTGGAGCGGGTTCGGTATGCGGCCCTCTCTATTGCCATTACTTCCATAAGGCCTTTTTTTCACTATGGCTATTGGGCGGAAGACCCTACACCCGCATCGCAATTGCCCATTCCCCCAAACACGACGAGACCATTTCTCCCTCCTTACCCTACATGAACTAACATCCCCCGCTTTTTTCTCCCTCTCAGGCATCGCCGTCCGACTCTGGCAGCTCGGCATCGAAATGCGTCCAATCTTCCAACGCGAATCCCTCTGGGTATACCCCCTCTTCGCCACGGTCGGCGGCAGCTTCGGATACTGGCTCGAGGGCGTCGAGTCGCGGCAACTGAAGATGCTCTCGGATAGAAAATCTATGCTTCTAGAGAAGAGACGGCGACGAGCCGCACGAGAGGCGCAGGAGCCTGTGGGTCTGAGTAAGGTGGAGGAAGGTGGGCTTTTGGCTAGCACGTCATGAACGACGACTGAGAGGGGTGAGAAAGGTGTGTGTGTTGATATCTGATACACAGAGGGGTGGGTTGTGGGTGTATTTAATGAACGATGTATTTGATATGAGGCAAAGCGTTACTTCTCTGGTCTGGCAATGCAGTGGTGGGAGCTGGACTGGGATATTAGATGGACGGAAGGTGGAGGAGCGGTGGGATAAAATTCGCAAAAACCAAATGCCATATTACTTCAAAATGTACTGTACATAAAACCTCGCCTTCCTGAAATATGCATGTACGCTCACTTTTCAGCGTTCGCACCTTGTATAGATATGCAGAGGACTACGGTTCATGAGCTCTCGCGCAGTACAACTCTTCAACTCGAAGTCCACTGTTTTATAGAATGGTATCAGAATATTATGAGATACGAGTTGCAATGAGCAGACCCCAGAGCTGTACAGGAACGCACTCGATAGAGAGTGACATGAATAAAAGCAATTGAAAGCTGTCCTCTCTTTTGAAACGCCTTTCTGTTTTCCATCAAAAAGAAAAATCCCATTCTCAATTCATCTCAATCTCCCTGAACGCCTCCCTCATAACCCGATATACATACGTGCCCTTACTCGGATGTACCGCCTTAGCAATATCCACCAACTTATCCACCGACTTATTACTCATGGTGGGTGCCTGTCTCGCCAAAACCTTCAACACACATCTCCTCTCCTTGGCCGTCGCGCCCACAATGCTCACATTATTCGGCTGTCCAAACACCCACACGCGGGTCCACCCCCACTCCATAACCTGCTCCGCCAACCGACAGCAGCCCGCCGGACAGTAGCAGTTTGTGAAGTCGAGATAGAGATTCGTGAGCAGGAGACGCTGGCGGATGAAGGTTAGTGTGCGGCCCCACAGGTTCTCGCGCAGATTGTGGATGCTGTGGTCGTGGATGGCGGAGAGGTGTGCGGTTGTCATGATTTCGTTGATTTTGGGACGGTGCGCGGAGCTGAGGATCTCCTGGCGCAAGGTGGTGAAGATATTTGCGGCCTGGGTTATGGTTTCGGAGAGCGGTTGTGAGTCCGTGGGAGAGGAGGAGTCAGAGATGTCCTGCTGCTGCTGTTGCTGCTCTCCTCCTCCTCCCTGTCCTCCACGAAGGAGTACCCTAGCCCCATACTCCAAATCATCGCAAAACGTATCGGTCAGATATTGGAAATCCCGCCCGTCGAAAATCAACTCGACTTTATGCATGTGCTTTAGCTTCTCGCCTAGACGCGGGTGCTCGATCAGTAACCCGACAAAGAGATCGACGTGGATGAAGGAGAACACATTCTCCTTGTAAAAGACTAGCGTGCATTCTTCGTTGACGCGTTTGCAGACTTGGAATAAAGCCATGTTGGGCGTGCCGTAGGTTTCGAGGCGGTCGAGGTCGTCGATGTAGATGCTGGAGATAAAGGGGCGAACGAAGAGTCTTGTGGGGACCACGGCATGGCGGTATATTTTTCGGCGGATGTGGAGCGGTAAGTCGAAGAAGGAGGGCTTTTGCCCGTCGATGGGGGTTGGAGGAGGGCTGTTTTTGGATTCGTGTCAGTGGTATATTGTAGATGGAGTCACGCTGAGAGCAGCACACACCTGAATTCGGGAGGTTTGGCAGGAGGAGTTGGAGGAGAGTCACCTATTTGCTGGATACAATCTCCAGTAGAGGTCTCCTCCATTTTGGATAGATGTGTTAGTTGTTATCATGTAGCGAAAGGTTAGTTTAGTGCTAAAGTGACAACTGTGGTCGGGTGTATCTCTGGGTGTGATGATGATAGATGAAAGAAAGTAGGAGAAAGGAGAGGCTCTTAGAACATGATATGCTCTGACACAGACTGCGCTGTCTATATGCCAACAAACATATCAACCCTCTTGTCTAGGAGTTTGGCCACAACAGAACCAGAAATACAAAAAGGGAAGTTAGATTGTGAATTATTCCCATATTAAAACTGCATATGACAACAAAAAGGAGTACTAGTACAACCATGGTCAGGGCTGCTCGACCGTCAACTGCAGAGAAACCTCCCATTTCTGATTTCCAGACCCATATCCACCTCCCAGACGATGCTTAATCATGCTCGATATCCTCTCCCGCAATTTCACCAAGCTATCCTCTGTGCCAGTAACTCTCAGCTTGATATTCGCCATGCACAGGCCATAATGGGCCTGCCAAAACCTTGCCTCTTCCACTTCTGACACAGATGGATGAGCTGAGATATCGCGCAGTACCTCTGGGACGCCGGGACCAGAATAGGACATCAAAAGCATGGATCCCAGAGTCTTCACGAGACGCACTCCTAACGAACACATGGAAATCGCGATTGTAAGGGCGAGGACTTTATCCAGCCATGTATACAAAGTGAGCGATAGCAATGGCAGGAGCAACAAAACACATGAGCAAGATAGGGTGAGGAAGTGGGCGGGGTTGCTGAGCACGGACGGCAACGATTCGATGTAGGCAAACCGCATCGCTCTACCGATCCTGGCATGGTTTTTAAGCCCGATTGCCGATACTAGCGTTGCGACTACGGCGAGCAAAGCCGTCATATCAATACTTCCCGGTGACACTCGCTCGTGCGAATGGGAATGATGAGGTGCATGCCCAGAGTTTTCTAGCTGATGCTGGACAGCATGTGAGACGAGGTCTCCCCCCAAGAAAAATAGTAAAACCGCCAAAGCGAAGCCAGCCACTACCTCCGCCCTCTCCAAGCCAAACGGATGACGGACGCTGGATCTCTTCCAAACCTCAAAGTTGCCCAGAACGTCTACAACCACACACATAAACGCTCCTAATGAATCAAAAAGGAGCAAATGAGAGAGGCCCATCATGGCCATAGAGCCGCTCGACATCCACATTGTGTGTCCTGCGACGAGCATGTGGCATATGCTCCACCAGAAACGAACAATCTGGTCTGTCGACAAGCTGCTTCGGTACTCCGCTAGGGTTGGGATAGGTAAGGAGTTGGGGAGAGCCAATGGCGCTCTTGGAGGCGGCTCAAGAAATATCTGGTGGGATATACTGCTGTGCTTGTATTTGTGTCCGCGTCGTTGTCCAACGTTCTATGAGATACCATCATCAGCTTCGTCATGTTGTCAACGAGTCGCGAAGAAGCCGTACCGATTTTAACACTGGGCCCTTTGCCAAAGTAGTTGGCTGGAAATTAAACGGCCCAGGGACATTTTCACTGGTGTCCCTCTTCAGGCTCCCTGTTGAGTCTATCCAGAACCGGGTTAGAGAATTTGTGCTGAATATAGAGACTGGCAGGTTTGGGGTATCGAGTTCGGGGCTATGCTCTTGCACAGTACCTTGAATGCCTGCGGGGAACGTATCCACCATTGGAGATAATGAGTTACGGTCAAACATGTGCCTCATAGGCGAGAATAGAGGAGGCACATCGGGACCAGGAGAAGAGTCATCGGACGGAGGAGTGGGAGTGCGTGGAGGAGCGGGAATGGGTAGACTTGAAGCCATGTTGAAGGGGGGCTGGACACCACCAACGGCGATCGCTAGCAAGTGATTGGGAAGATTGCCATTCACAATGAACGTGCTGGTGTATTTAAAAGGCCAAATAAATCAAGTAGAAGTCATATTATACCAAATGATCGCGGGTTCAACGAGAGACGATGAGGCTAGCCAGCGAGGTCGAGGCGGAGAGAGATGATGTCTGATCAATGAAGGTCGCATCCATTTGAGCCACCTCACTCACATGTTCCGATAAGATAAGGAGTTGCCCCCATCTTGGGCGCACACCCTCTCTCAACCTCAACATTAACACTACAACTACACCACTACGCAGCATAGTCTAGCTATGGCACTTAGCGCTGGAGCTGGAGGTTGATTTCAGAAACCTCCGGGCTCCATATGTCGTCCATGGAGAGTCGACGCGTGTTTCTCCTCTTCGTGCTGTTGTTCTTTCTACTCGCCGCCCCCGAACCGCGAGCGCCAATCCCTGGTTATGAACGCGAGCGCAGACGGCAGCTGGTAGATGAGGAGAAACGGGCGCTCTCGTTACTGAACAGCTCGAGATATGGCGACTTCGATGGCACCGGCGATCAGTGGCTCCCGCTGAAGGGCATGAACAAGGACGACGGATATGCTTGGGGCCTGCTTCCTGTTGTCCAGAAGAAGGCGAGGGAACAATACCAGTCTATTCTCACGAATGCGGGTCTATCCGCGCCCACGAAGGATGGATCCGCCGAGCAAGATTTCGATATCACTTCTTTGTCGCTGCCACTATACCGCAACGTCACTGGTAAGGTTCGGGGTGACTGGGTCCAATGGAAACAACCAGGCAAAATACCCCGTCCACACCTTAACCTCACGACCTTGATGATGAGGCACGACTACTTTACCCGTATATTCGGTCACAACGTTACGGCTGACCATGGCACCCTGTCGTTGGCATTACAGGAGGAGGGTAGTGAAGATATGACCGTGGGAACCGCGAGCGTGAGAGAAATCAAAGCCGATATGATTTTGCGAAGTGAGCAGTCTCTGGGAGAAAGTTGGTTGACAACGTTATATGGAGTACATTTTCCGGGTACAGGTGGTATGATTTTGACCACCCAGAGCGAAAAGTATGCTGGGCTCTCTGCTCTGCCGCACTTTGCTCTTTCGAACGATACCTTTGAGCTGTCACGAAAGTTCTTGACCAAGTCTCTTTCCGATGCTCTCGCAAACAAGCGGCATCAGCACGCAAATTTTCTGCCCTGGACTTCGTTGCCCCGTCACCCCAATACGATTACTTTTGCTGCCCCGAAGTGCGAATATGTTGCGTACATCCAACAGCACCCAGCTCGTATAGGAGGGGGTTTAGCACAGGATTCAGTATTAGCGATTATTGAGCAAGAGCTGCGCTCCCCAATTGGTGCACCAATCCCTTCGCCACCATTGATGACCATGTCGGCGGTGATTTTCTCCCCGGACTGCGGGTTCATCGTGGAAACCAAAGACTCCCCAGCTTATCCGCCGTCAGACGACCTATACCTAATGGGTCCCAAGTTGGAAGAATACAGAAAATACTCTGGCCGATTAATCATTATCATTGCAGGCATGCTGGCGTCTCAGGTTACCCTACTGAAACGACAAATGACGGAATCTTCGACCCCGTCCACGAGGAGCCGTGTGAGCTTCTACACCATTGCCATGATGTCAATGGGAGATGCACTTTTCATGTCGTTCATTATGCTGGAGCTATACTCGGAGACCTCCTTTTTACTCCTTACGGCCACCGCTTTCCTAGCCTTTTTTTCCGTCAGTTTCTTAGGGATGAAATTTCAAATTGAGATCTGGGCTATTCAAGCCCCTGAACGAAGAGAACAGGATCGAAGACCTGCTGCTCAACCCGCAACCACCCCTACCGTTTCCCTTCCTTTACCTGTCACCGCACCAAGGCCAAATGATACAGGTGCTACCCCAATCATTCTACCGCCAGATCAAGACGGGCCGACTACAACCACCACCAACCGCCCTACCACAGGGGAAGGAGGCGAGTCTGTGAATGATACAGGCGCCATGTACACACGATTTTATTTCATTCTCTTCTGCCTACTATTCTTCTCATCATGGGCCCTCTTCTGGCCCCGTCGCGTAGCAACAATCTACGCAAACCTCCTCTCGTTTATATATCTTTCTTTCTGGACACCGCAAATCTACCGCAACGTAATGCGCAACTGCCGCAAAGCACTACGGTGGGATTTCGTCATTGGCCAAAGTGCGCTACGCGTTTTCCCCTTCCTATACTTTTACATCGTGCGCGGTAATGTCTTGTTCGTTAGCCGTGACGTCCCCACCGCGATCCTCCTATCGGCCTGGGTGTGGATCCAAGCTTGGGTTCTGGGGCTTCAGGACATCCTGGGCCCACGCTTCTTTGTGCCTAACGGCTGGGCCCCGCCAGCGTATGACTACCATCCGATACTTCGTGACACATCTGCGTCGGGATCGGGCGAGGATGTCGAGTCTGGCGGAACACTTCCTATCGGATATCTTCGCGCGGAACAGCGCGATGCTACTACAAGTAGCGGCGAGAGGCAGGGTTCGTCGAGGGATCGTAAGAAGAAGGTCTTCGACTGCGCTATTTGCATGCAGGACATCGAGGTGCTGGTTCTCGCCGCCGCTGGTGGTACTGGCGGCGGCAGTGGTAGTAGCAGCGGAGGCGGCCCTTCTGTCGTCGGAGGATCTAGCGTCGCGGAAAGCGCGAGTCATATCTTCAGTCGTCGCACTTATATGGTTACCCCATGTCGACATATCTTCCATAGCACGTGTTTGGAAAGTTGGATGCGGTTAAGACTGCAGTGTCCGATTTGTCGGGAGACGATACCTCCGATTTAAACACGCAGCGGAAATGTCTTTTTTTCCCTTTCTTGGTTGTTTCCCGGTTTCTTGTACAGTATAACTCCCCCTTTTGTATCCGGTTGTCTTCATGGAACAGGTGTTAGCGTGGATAAGCATTTCTTTTGTTTTTTTTTTTCCTTCTTTTTTTCTGGGAAGAAATGCTTTTTGGATTAGAAATGGATTAACTAGACCTGCAAGACAGTCGTTTTTTTATTAAATCTTCCCTCTTGGGCCTGGTATGATACGATAGATACGTGGTTTGCAGCATATGGAAGTGTTGTTGTTTGTATACATGCTCATGATCCATCTATGGTGGACTTTTTTGAGTATCATCTATTCTCTATTCTTCAGATTCCCGAAAGTTAAGCCTTTGGCCAGAAACGAAGGTCAATGTCAACCATATATTCCATCACCTTGGGGAGGCCGACCTGATATCCAAACGTGAAGCATAGTAATACTCCTATTCTTAACGAACCCCCTCCGCTGTCGCGGGAGCAAGCCCCAGTTAACGAGAAGCAAAGAAGCAACAAGACCAATGAAACAGACTGCTTGACCTGTTGAAAGGTTTTCTGGCCTTCATTATAAATGCCTAATCTAAGACATTATATCATACCACAGCAGCCTGACTGAAGCTTCATGGCCCTCATTCCTCCATCCCTTCGAGTCCCACACGAACACACCCATAAGTATAAGAAGATATATATAAAACGGAAAGGAATGCAGAAGAAAAACGAAACCGGGCACACTTTGTTAAGAAGAATGAGCCAAAACACACGAAACAAACAATCAATCCCTGATGAACCCAAACCCACAAAACAAAACAAAAAACCCTCGCAATCAAAAAATGACTCGTAAAACCCCCTTATACCACCTCCCCCTTACTCAAGCATCCGAATCCTCCAACGTATCCAAATACGTCTTCTCATCCATCAGCCCCTCCAACTCCGTCGCATCCTTAACCTGTACCTTCGCAAACCAACCCTCCGCCTCCGGGCCCTGATTAATAACCTTCGGTTTCTCCTCTAGCACACTATTCGCCTCGACGACTGTTCCCGACACGGGAGACAAGATATCCGAGGCGGATTTGACAGACTCGACGGCGCCGATGGTCTCGCCGGCTTCGACTTCGGTATCGATTTCGGGGAGTTCGACGTAGACGACGTCGCCGAGGGCTTTGGCGGCGTAGGTAGTTATGCCAATTGTTGCTGGGAGAGGTGTTAGAGAGAGAGAGAGCATGAATTGAGGCAGTTATGGATTGGGTTTAGGGAGAGCATATGGGTTCTTTTACCTGTTGTTCCGTCTTCCGAGAGCTCTATCCACTCATGCTGATCGGTGTACTTCTTCTCTTGCACTAGATTCCTGTTAGCATAATCCGATAAAGCAAAAAAAAAGGCATCGACTTCCAATTGCTCTGGAATTTGAACGCTCAAGGGAAACCAAAAACAAAAGTCCATTGCAAAAGAATTCCAATTGTAACGTACATAGTGAGCTCTGCGAGAACGCTCTCCACGAAGTCCGCACAGCGGGACGTGCCGCTGTGTATGTATTGCTGCGGAGGAAGGTGGAGGTAGCAGTAGTAGGCGAGAGTCGGAGCTTGGGAGCGGCGCTCCGAAGGGGATTGAGGATGCGTACTGCGGCGGCGGACATTGTGATATGGAGCAATTGGAGGGTTCAAATTGATATGATATTATAGGAGAAGAAAGTAATGGCGGAGGAGCGGAGAGATGGTGGGATGATTGATGTCGGAGTTGGTTGTGCGAGGGAATTCGGCGGTTCTGGAGAGAAGCATCTCGGCCGGGTATTCGCTGTGACGGAGCTGACGACAGGCAAATAGCTTGGTTGCTAGTGGTTGGTACTGGCTAATTACAATACAAGACAGGGGCATATTTACGCCCTTACCGCATTCGGCAACCCCAAAAGCTCCGACCGAATCTTGCAGCTTCAACACTTGATCAAACAGACTTCATATCCATACTTCCATACTTCCATAAACTGCTGCCATACTATTCCCTGCTACGGAGCATCCTGTCGTGGGAAGTTTGCCAGCTAAGCAAGCGCGCGGGATATCGTGAGGATGCTTTACGAACTTATTGCAATTGTATGTTTTTCCCAATCCATTCTCATTTTACTCTCCGGAGCGCTAGGAAACTTTTCTAACTTGACGTGATTGATAAATAGGTCCGTCCGGGCAGCCTCAGTGAGGTGCGAGAGTATGTATTATCTCCCCTAATATCTCTAGCGGATATCATTTCCTGTCTTTAGCAATTAAGGATGTTCCCACAGCGCGCACGGGGAAAGACCTCAGCAGCCACCCCAAAAAGACTCGAGTCGTGGAGAGAGCGCGGGAATTCCGAATTCGCAGACACTTTCAAACCCAAAAGACCATAAAACTAACCCCCCACCAATCAAACAGTATCGCCCGCACAGCAGGCACCCAAATCCTCCGCTCCGGCGGCGTTGTCCGCGGCATGACAAACTGGGGACCCTTCCGCCTCCCCAAGCCCACCACAAAGCATCAGTCCCGCTACACCGTCGGCCACCACTTCATCATGCGCTTCGATAGCTCCAGCGCCGCCCAGGCCTCTGTGAAACGCACACTGGGCCTCGACCCGCGCATGATTCGCTTCGGCATTGTGAAGTTGGGGAATACATTGGATGATATTAAGGAGGTGCCGGGGAGCGTGGAGTGGAATGATACGAAGAGTAGGGAGGTGCAGGTTGGTGGTGGGAGTGGGAATAATAGTGGGAGGACAGGGATGGCGTCGTTCGCGGGGTTGATATAAGTTGTGGGTTTTGGAAAGGGTCGGGGGGGGGGCTTTGGAAGACGAAAGGGAGAGATGTGAGGAGGAACCTCTTTTCTTTTCATCATTATTGCTGGGGTATTGGCGTTTATTTTCTTTATTTTCTCTATGTGTTGGGTTATGGTTCTGTTCTTCCCTTGCAAGGCTCGACTGCGATTTTGGGAGATATTGCATATATATATGGTCGGGGTGTTTCTTCTCCCCTCTACTCGCGTGGCGGGAACTTTTTCTGTCCGTCTGCGAAAAGGGAGGCTTTTGTACAATATCAGATAGACTTTTGGGGATGAAAATGCAGTTTGACTCCCTAACCCTTTTTCATGTTGTGTGTTTTATTACTACAATCTCTCTGCTCCTAGTAGGTGGTCGAAATGTACGCTATCTGCTGAGACACATTGGATATTTCAAAGCAAGGAAATACCTTTTTGGACTGATGTAGAAACTAATATATGCATTTTTCTTTTGTACATACAATTCAAGAGTGTAGGGAGAAAAAAGATCTCGATTATAAGGGATTGTGAAAGGAGGTTAAGACAAAAAGCGGTGGCGGAAGAGAAGAGAACGGAGTATCATATGTCGATTGAACAAAGCAGCGGACGAATGAAGGAAAAAAGGGAATCATTCATAAACCAATCGTAAAAAGTATAGTACAAAAAAACAAATGTAGCTGCTCAATGAGAAGAGGAGGGAAAAAAAAGGAAACAAAACCAAGCACTGACGCCCAACCCGATAAAAGGAGTCTGGTATATTAGTTTGAATGCGGGAAAAAAAGAAAGGTGAGGGAAAGAGAGAGAGATGGGAAAAAAAGCGCAGAACCCCAAAAAAGGAAAGCAAGTTCACTCAAAACAACCGCCAGCCAGTCTTTGACCGCTCCTTCGCTGCTGACGCTCGCTGAGCACCCGCCTTACTCCGTCCCTCAAGCTGTCTCAAACTCTCAATCTTCAACAGCACTAGCTCAAGCATCTCCTTCTTCTGAATGACATCCAAATGCCTCTTGACGCGCGGGTCCTCGCGCGCAAATCTCTCGACTTCGGTGTCAGACAAGTGTCGACCAAGCCGCAGGTCCAGCTCGCGCGGGAAATGGTAGTAGAATTCCGAGAGCAGTTCGACGTTGAGGAATAGGACGGCCGTGGAGGTGAGTTTGTCGGCAACGACATCGAGGAAGACTTCGGGACAGTAATATTTGTTCTTTTTGGAGGTGCATTGTTTGGAGCGCACTGCCAGGAGGCGCATTTTGATCAAGTCGGCGCGGTCGCGGAGGAAGGCACCCTCTCGTCCTATTTTAACGGTTAGACATGAATGGCACAGTTAGATGATGAAATTATAAAGATGGGAGAATAATAAACCTTTTTGAATCAGAGCGGAGCTAAATCCACCTGAGCCTCCACTGCCATCACCCTCAAGCACAACATCACCTTTGCGTACTCTATCAACGAACGCCATTACATCCTTGAGTTTCCGCTTGCCCACACCGTCTTCAACGTGCTTCAAAGCCGCATCGCACGCTTTCAACTCCTCCTTTAGCGCCTTGGAGGCATTTTCCCTACCCTTGGTCCACTCAATATCATCAACCTCGATCTCGAACTTGTATGGCTTGATACAGTTCTCCACCTGGTCGCTGGTGCTGAAGAATCTGTCGTTGAGTATCGTAGCCGTTGCATCCGCAATGGCCTTTTGCGCATAGGGATGAGTTGCGAATGTCGACCGCGCAATTAGATCATCGACGTGGTTCTGCAACGAGTTCGCCACAACTGTTGTCGCCAATCGACCAATGCCAAGCTTCGTCAAAGAAGACGTCGAAGCATCGAGCTTTCGGTGCCAGTATAGCGAGTCCGGGTCGGACTTGGGCAAATCGCTCAGCGGATCTGGTTCAATGATCGGAGGGGAAAGATCATCGATGGGTTTATTCCAATATCGCTGTGCCAGGATATCCATTACGCGCTGGTCAAGCTCGCTCTTTAGCAACTCTCGAACTTGAGGACGCCCGAAGCTCTCGCTAAATTCTTTGAACGAGTGTTTGAAGCTGTCCAGGCTTTCTGCGAGATAAGACTCGGCGCTTAGTGGCCGGTCGTTGTATTGGACTTTGAACTCGTAGGTAGCCTCCTCAAGCTCTTGAGATATCGCATCACGGGTTCCCGCAAGATTTGCAGCCATTGACTGTTCTAGAACGTGCATAAGTTTCTGCCGCAAGTTGCTCGTCCCGACATTGAGGTCAGATTCAGGGCCATATTCTTGGGGGTGACTCGAAAAGTAGGTCTTCTCGTTCTTCACAATAGCACTGGTAATATTGCCTCCTCCTCGGGAGAAAAGTCCCGTGGTGTGCGGCGCACGGCAAATCACTCCAACATAGCCTAACCGTAGAGGGTACTTTCTATCCGAGAGGATACTCACACCTCGTTCCGGTTCGACCAGATCCATCTTCGTGATGACCCCGATAGTGCGCTCGCCACGCGGATCAACCCTGCGGGAGGCTCTGAGCGATGTTGAATTGGCCAAGTCCACATCTGCGGCAGAAATAGCCAATATAATATTAGGTGCTTGAATGTACTTGTCACATAAATCCGCAATTTTCTGCTTCAGCTGGGGAGGTTGGTCACGGCCAACAACCTGGATATAGCCAGGAAGGTCGATTAGAGAGAGGTCAGGGACATGAGGAGAGTATATTGAGAGTTGGATGGGGTCGTCGCTGACACAGTCTTTGTCGGAGACTGCGAGATTGAGATCGGTCAAAGTTCGTTGAATCTGGCTGAAATCTGAGATCTTTCCAAGACCAAGAGCAGGGAACTCGCCGTATTCAGCATGCGAGTTTGGCGTATTGATCAGAGTGAGCTCGATCGGTCGGCGGGTTACCATATTGGAGCCCTTGGGGAGGAATTCGTGCCCAACAATGGCCTCCAAAACGGAACTCTTCCCCGAAGATTGAGACCCGATAACAACAATAGAAGGTAGAGTCAAAGCATTTGACTGGCCAATCCGCTGCAGTATGCCTCTGATCTCGATCATTTTCCTGGTCAAAACCATCATCTGGTCGTCTATCGCATTCCTTCCCTCCGAACGAGAGTCATCGTCCTCATCCTCATGCCCCGCAGTCGAACCTGCCGCTACACCAGCGGCCGCAGCAGCTCCAATCCTGCTTTGTTGCGGTGATCCACCTCCTTCACCGCCAGCAGAGCCACCATTCTCCGATCCTGAGCCCTCCTCTAGTCGAAATATTTTCTGCATCCATTCCGGTAGTTCTATATCATCCTTCGTTTTCTCCCAGCCATGCTGTGTCTGTTCCGCAATATCGTGTAGGCTTTGAAATACCCCTGTGGCAACCCCGCCCGCCGTTTCGCCAGCTCGCTTGACAATGTCTATCGCGTAGTTCCCGGCCTCTACACACACAGGATCTATTAGAAAAGGGCATCCCCTAGAACCGGAAAAGTTAACTTACGTGCAGCTTGATACTGAATATACGCGAAGCCAGCTAACATGGCGCCACCAAACATGGCGGGAAGCCTGGCTAGCTTCAAGGCCAACTTGGGGATAATCCGGGCAAAGGAAAACGTGCGGACGGCGGGGACATTATGGATCCAATTCGTGCCCAGCGGGTAGGGCCTGCCACGCAAATAGGCCGCAGTCCCGCCGCCCTGGGAACGCAGCAGTCCGCCGGTCCTGGCAGCGGCACTGATCTGGTGGAGTTGGCGTGCCAGAAGAGGCCGCCTAGCTAGCATGGCAGCGCCGTGGGAGAGCAGTCTCCCACTCATGATGGTCTGGTTATCATGCGCCGGTGTCCGATGAGGGGGATCCGATGATGCACATAGAGGAGAATAGAGTAGATGTTCAGATGTTTAGATAGTATGCAGCTGGTTATTCTATGATGCGTTCGGGAGAGATTATTCCAGCGGGGCTTATATAAGCTGATCTCACTGCTGCTTTGGGCCTAGCGTGCACATGAAAGTCATGTGATGATCAGCTATTACGACATCCCGCGCAGAAATAGAACAATATAAGAATTACAGTCACTGCATGCAACCACTCAATATAAAATACAAATCCCTCCTGGCGCAATATCAAATGCTGCCCGCTCTCCCTTTATTCCTTCCTTTGCATTATTCCTATCATTAATCTCCTGAAGCAGCTGTGTTTTCCTCTTATATATGTTCCCAAATCCTCCTTCTCACAGCTCCGTTGACCGGCCACGCTAATTTAGAGCTCTCTCCATCCCCTGCAGCCGGCTCATACTTCCGCCAACGAACACCAGATATTTGTGCTCTTCATAAACCGCTTGCTGTGCGCTTCTCTGCTTTTTCCCTTTTCTTTTCTGTGGGAAGACCTTCTACGAGAAACGGTGCATACTCCTATTGCGGTTTAATTCATTTGACGATTGCATTCCGTCACTAAAAGAGCTGCTGCGCGCATTGGATATCCCGGCGCCATGTGTCGATTTTTGGTACGCAAGCTTTCCAGCTCTAATATTTATCTTCTCCGCTGCACATATAACCGTTCCCCATGCTGATACGACGACTCTCTAGGTATACAAGGGGAGGAACGATATCCTCCTCAGCAAGCTAATCACCGAACCAACACACTCCATCCTCCACCAATCCTATGACTCGCGCCTACGCCTCGTAAGTTTCCACCGTCTCATCACACACCCAAACCAAGCAAATAAAGAAAGGGATCCTAATCCTTGCAATGCTTAGGACACTCGCCGCCCCGTCAACGGCGACGGTTTCGGCGTCGGCTTCTACACCGCGCCCAACCTCGGCCCCGAACCCTGCATCTTCACTTCCACCTTGCCCGCCTGGAACTGCGAGAACCTCGAACGCCTAGCATCCAAGACCTGCTCGTCGCTGATCTTTGCCCACATCCGCGCCACGACAGAAGGCGCCCTGGCCGATAACAACTGCCACCCTTTCCAACACAACACATTAATGTGGATGCACAACGGCAATCTAGGCGGGTGGAAGTACATCAAGCGCGCGCTCGCTGACTCCCTCGCTGATAAATGGTACCTGAGCGTCAAGGGCGGGACAGACAGCGAATGGGCCTTTGCGTTATTCCTCGACATCATGGAGAAAGAAGGTGGAGGAGTGGACCCCAGCTCCGCGCCCGAAGGCGGGTTTCCCCCCGAAGTCCTGCGCACAGTCATGGGTAAAACGATCCGAAAGATCAACGCCTTTGTGGCTGCGATCCCGAAGAGTTTTGGCATCACAGACGTCGAGACGAGGAGTTTGTTGAATTTTGCGGTCACGGATGGTCATACCGTGGTGTGCACGCGGTATGTGAGTAGTAAGACGGATGAGGCGGCGAGTTTGTACTTTTCTTCAGGCACGAAGTGGAGAGAGGGCAGGACGAAGGGGAATTTTAAGATGGAGAGGCATGATAAGGGCGCGGATATTGTGCTGGTGGCTAGCGAGCCGTTGACTTTTGAAAGACGTGAGTTGTCCCGCTCCGTCTTCGCTATTTTTATCGTCCTCAATCCACTACATAAACGTTTATACTAACATCCATTTGCAGATAACTGGGTCACCGTCCCCACAAACTCAATTCTCACAATCCACAAACAAACCGTCGTCGTACACCCGATCATCGATGAATTCTATGACCAAGACCCCAATCACGACCGCTCGACTTGCTTTGCGGTGTCAAAGGGCCTCGTGAGTAGAGGTCCCGGCGGTACCACAGTTGTGCCGCCGCCGCCGCCAGCGCAGACGGAGGAGGAGGAGGTTTTGGGGGCGCCCGGTTCGTTCGCAGCGAGAGTTGCGATGAATGATGTGGGGAGGAGGATGAGGGAGGTGCAGCTTCATGCTTAAATACGCCCCCGCCCCCTCCATCATTTCGTGTGTGTGTGTGTGTGTGTGTGTGTGTGTCTTTGACCTCCTCTTTTTTTGGTGCTTGGGGAGTTCAATCTTGGTTTTATGGAAAACCCCCCCCAAATCCATTCTTTTTGGTCTAGAAACTAAAAAAGAGATTGGGGGGAGAGATCCCAAAATTTGGGCGTTAGGATATAAATCTCTTTTTTTGTGAGCGAAAAAAGGAGCTTCAGGGTGGTGGTGTTTTAAATGGCGTCTTTTTTCTTTATTTTTCCCCCCTTGAGATATCCATGAGCGTTTTTTTTTTTTTTTATATTCCGGTATTAGAGTGAATATCATTTTTTTATATTTCTTTTCTTTTTCAGTTGTAATATATCTTGACACTCTTGACTCTAGTGCATATGGATAATATGTATGCACGCTCTGTTTGCCTTGAATATGTATAAAAATACTCAGTGCTCATCCGACTAAAACACCCCCTATTCCATGCCTCCTAATGGGTATAGTATTGTACATAGCTCCCATAACGAAAAAAAGGAGAAAAATGAGTGTACCATGATCTTTTATCCCATAGCCATAAAACAGACTCCCCTTCTAAGTTTAAACAAAAAAAATACCCCTCCTAATCCTCCCCCGAAATATTCGCATGACGAAAATACTTCATACCCACCCACGCCACAACAACCCACACCCACGCCATAACCGCCGTACAAATCATCAGAGCAGGATAATAGCCCACAATCGGTAGTGTAGGATCATCTTCTAGCTCCGGGGGAGCATAGGGGGTTTCACCAACATCCCATGCCCAGCTCCAGACTCCGAGACAGCTGCCCATGCCGACGACGAAGACGAGCCAGGTTACGAGGAGGATGGTCCAGCCCCAGCGCTCGGTTTCGGAGTAGTCCCAGAGTAATGGGTCAGAGGGAGAGGCGGTGGCGGCGGTGGCGGCGACAAGGGGGTCGGTAGAGGAGGTGGTGGTAGGTGGGATTGTAGAGGCGGTGGTAGCGCCTGCGGCGGCGGCAGGGGAGATGGTGATGGGGTTAGTAGCGAGAGGGGATTTTATGCGCGAGGGCGTTGAGGAGTGGTGTGTGCCCCGGGGGATTGTGTTGTTGTTGTTGTTGTTGTTGTTGTTGTTGTTGTTGTTATTATTATTGTTATTGGATGTGTCGGATGAAGAAGGTGTGGTGGGTGGGAAGTAAGAGTCTGAGCCTGAGGAGGGGGTGGGGATGGGGAGACGACGACGCGAGAGGAGAGAG